>OZ018389.1:43007594-43039430 GCA_963969525.1 Ontholestes murinus | reverse complement strand
CATTCATTTATTTAAAAACGGTTTATTGAGGAGGGCGTCTTCGGCATATGAACTTACCGTATGATGAAAAGCACCAAATTTTATTAGCAAATATGAATCACATTACATAGTTAATAATAATCAATTATCACAACAACTCGCTTCATTCAGGTATACAGTGGCAGTGCGAAACAAATTTTGGCAAATATCCGGGAGAAACGCTGAAACGCTATTAGAAGTGTTTAGAAATTAACTAGAAATTTTTATTTGAATTTTGAAGACATGTACGAGGGTAGATTGAAAAGTTTCCGGAATGGGCAAGAAAACGCAGTTATTAAACAGGTTCTTAATTTTTCAACATAGTAGCCTTGCTGGGCGATACACTTTTCCCAGCGGTGCTCCAACTTTTTTAAGCCTTCAGAAAAATATGATTTCGACAACTCTGCAAAATAAGCTTTAGTGGCGTTCATGACCTCCTCATTTGATGTAAAGCGCTTGCCTCCGAGTCAAGTACGCACGGGGCCAGGTTTGGAGAGTACGGGGGATGCAGCACCACCTCGAAGCCCAATTCAACCAATTTAGCATTGGCGATTCGGGATGAATGGGCCGGCGCGTTGTCGTGGTGGAAGAGCACTTTTTTCCGCTGCAAATGAGGCCGTTTCTCCTTCAATATGCCGTTGAATTGATCCAATAAATCGCTGTAGTATTGTCCCGTGATAGTTCTTCCCTTCTGCAAAAAGTCGATGTGTATCACACCTTGCGAATCCCAAAAAACGGTGGCCATGACCTTTCCAGCCGATGGGACAGTCTTTGCCTTCTTCGGAACAGTTTATGGTGTGTAGTGGTGGATCTATGTTTCGTCCACAGTCACGAATCGGCGAAAAAAATCCGTCGGATTACGCTTTAACAAGGCCAAACACTATTTCGAAGTGGTCACACGATTTCGCTTGTTGTCCATAGTCAGCAAACGCGGCACCCATCGCGCCGACAGCTTCCTCATGCTCAAATGTTCGTGCACGATATTTTGCACACGTTCATATGAGATGCTCGTGGTCTCTACTATTTTGCGCAACTTCACTCGTCGATCGGCTAACACGAGATCATGGACTTTCTGACCATTTCTTCATTTGTGGCCGTTTTTGGACGTCCACTGCGTGGTTCATCCTTGGTGCTCGTACGGCCACGTTTGAACTCGCTCACCCAGAAACTAATAGTAGAAAATGAAGGTGTGGATGTGCCATGAACTTTCTGCAAAATATGTTGTATCGCCGTCGCCTTTTTCCTATCCATCCAGAAATGTTTGATGACTGCACGAAATTCGTTTTTATCCATTTTTGCAAAAGTGCCTGACTTGCTTCACAAGATATCCTAGTAAACAAAAACGGAACGACGCACGTGTCTGAAAATTTGACAGCTTACCTAAAATAGGTTAGCCTTGACAACCATCATAACAATTTCACGATACGCGCGCCATCTCTTGCCCATTCCGGAAACTTTTCAATCTACCCTCGTATACGATGTTAACCCAAATTCAGGCTATTTTGAATTCGCGTCCCCTGTCTCCTTTATTCAATGACTCCGTGACTTTGCCGTCCTCACAGCCAGGCACTTTCTTATTGGGAAACTATTAAGGGTTCTTTCGGAACCTCAACTGGATCACATCAATGTAAAGAGTCTATCACGATGGCAGAACATCCAGAAAATTAAGCAGCATTTCTGGATCGGTGGCAGAAAGAGTATTTGCAGGTGTTTCAGGCGAGATAACGGTGGCAGCAAGAACATAAAGTGGTAGTTAGGAGACCTCGTTCTTTTACGTGAAGATGTTTTACTCCCTTGCTAGTGGAAGACGGGACGTATTTCCGGGAAAAAATGGACACACACGCGTCGCGACGGTACGCACACGGCCGAGATGTTGTAAGAGGCCAGCTGTAAAATTGCGTATATTCCCAAAAGTGCGCAAGTTAGTATCTCCCAAGACATAAGTTACTGAATTGGATTAATGGTTGTTTATAGCCAGTTTGGAGTTGTAGTTAGAGAATTGTGTATATATTATTGTAATTAGTTGTATATTGAATAACTCTATCGCAGAATTCCGTCTTATATTTATCATGTTTTTGTTTTTTTTTTTGTTCCCATGTGTTTGTTTTTGTTTTGAGGGTAATTAAGCACATGAACGATTTCAAACAAAAGTTTTCGCGACAGGTGGGATTTTTGGTACCTGCGAGAGACAAGGCCCTCGTACACCACAGTCAAGTGATAAATTATCCCAACAGAAATCATGCCTCCCTCTTCTTGGAAGAAGGTACCCCCCTCACCACCCTGAATATGTTTTTCTTCGAGTGGAAGACGAGCGGGAGAGAGAACTCGCCTTAAGTTATTAATATATACGTATTTTCCATAAAAAAATTTGTTATTTCTATGGAGAAAACTATTATGTTTTCTCTTAATTTAATTATCAAAAAAATTAGTCGCTAACTTTTAAAAGATTAAAAATACATTTTAAAAATAAATATACAAAGTTAATTTGTTATACTATATCAAATCCTACTTACTCACATAAAATTATTTTTAATTTTGATAGATGATGTTATACACCATAGTAAACTTGAATGAAATCACTAACAATTTCTTCACACATAATTTTTATTTGAGCTAGAGACAATGCGACCATGAAAGTAACTTTTAATAAAATTAGTAACAATCATTATCTTATTTAAATTTATATGGCTTACATATTTTGTTCGAGTTTAAATAAATATATTATAATAATGTAAAACTGCACTGCAGAAACGCTCATAGAAATTAATTTTTATTATTACTTTTATTTTAAATAAGTACTTATTGGATTGTACCTTATGTAACATCTTGTAATTAGAAAATTATAATTTTCTAATAATTTAATTATATATCTTATAAATTTTAAGATATTTTATATTGCTTTAATGTGATTAATATAAAACTTATCATTAGGGCACCTAAGCATTAATATTGTCAATGTAAACAACACAATTATAGCGGCCATTTAATTCTATCAATCTTACTTTCACACGTTCTCTTTGTAATAAATGTAGCAAAGGATGAATGTATATTATTAGGGTGTGATTTGACCTAGTTCTTAACGGCCCATTTCTGCAATGGGCTACCCTAGCAGTTTTTGCTTTGCCACTCACTCACTATTGGCCGAAATTTCGTTTCATTATTACAAATACCACAAGTAATGTGTTGGTTACTTACAAACTGCATTTTGTTATTGTTTTAATGTACGTACGATTTTCAATTTTTATTTTACTTAATTGTAGTGAGTTAAATAAAGATTTGAAATCGAACCTCTTATTACGTATTAATTAATCAAATTGATCTTCAGGTAACTCACAAAAATCAAACCACTTATTATTAATTAGATATAATTTATTTACTGGATGTACATTTTGAGTACTATACCGTTATTATCAATAGCCAACTGATAAATTAATAATATTATTATATTATTAAGGATAAATTAATATATATTTTTACATTAATTCCCGACAATAGTAGGTTCACTGCTTTATAATATATACTGTTAAAGTGACAAGTTTATTTTTTATAGGACTGGATAATTTTGAATGAATATAATTGGACGTATATTCCGGTTTTCTATAAATAGTAATCTTTAATTTCTATTCATTTCAGTAATTAGGGATTTAAAAAAAAGTTGAATATATGTTTCTAATTAAATTGTAAACAAAGAACCAGGTGGAGCTATGTTAAATATGTAACATTTCAACAATTTTAAAGCATTGTGGTCATAAAAACTCTTTATTTATTTGTTGAGCGAAACTATCCATTTAAAGCCCGTAGATGCCATTTAAAATATATGATCTTATATGTGTAGGTAATTAATTATGGACCATGCATCTTTATACCAACTAAAGGTTTTAAACCTTAGCTTTAAATTGATTTTTCACCATTTGTCGGAAGTAAGTATTTAGTTTAGTCCATTTTATTCTATTAATACGAAACATGTAATGAACATTATAAAACAAGTTGTATTACTCAATAATTTTATAGAAGAAAATGTTTAATTGAAAATTGTTAATCTATTGTATTTTACTTAAAACTATGGAACTTACATGAAAAATATATAAGTGGACACTATAAAGAATAATTTAAGTTAACACAAATATAGAGTGTACTACCATACCCCACTTGTGCATATGTTTTACCACGGTCATTTAAGATATTTTTGGTTCATTGAGTTACTTGAAGATAATAAAAGTTCTAAGTGTTGTAGTCAAAGTCACTTAAGATATGTTTAATATTTCTGCGCACTCTCGAGTCGTGTAACGGCGGTTTGCTTCGATTAATGCCCTTATTATATCACTTCGGCTTTCGGCCTTTCTGAACGTGGAATTTGCCAAATTAATTATGATGTTCTCTTTAACAACCTTTACCGTACATAGCACATTACTTCTATGGGCTTGCGTTACGGTTTTTCCTTTTCTGAGGTAAAGCAGTAAAAAATGTAATTGCTTAATGACGACTACTGAATAGATTTACTTAGTTTTCGTAATGACAATTGAAGTATTTCCTGTAAAATATTATTTAGGTTAGATGATTGAATTGTTAACTATTAATTGATCTATTGGTCGCAATCTGAATGACTTAGGAATCAACGCAATATATAAAAAGTTATGTATTGTGCTTATGCTTATTTACTTATACAAATTAAATATTGAAATTTGAGTGCAGTATTAATAATAAAAATTAATAGTGAGAAAAATAAATTTTCTTTATGAGCATTTCTGCACTTATGTTTTACATTTTAATGTAAAAACTCCAGCTAACAGTTAAAACAACTACGCCCCGTACTAAAGCACCGCCAGGCATTGAATGACAGCTGTCGTTATATGTCTGAAATCATATTCAGCACGATGTAACAATTTTTGTGGTGTTATCATTTTTTAACCGCTCCTCGAAAAGTGTTATGCAATGACTATCTGCAGACACGTGTTTCGCTGTATCACAGCTCATTAGTGCAGCTATGTCATAACTACATTAAAATGTAAAACATAAGTGCAGAAATGCTCATAAAGAAAATTTATTTTTTTAACTATTAATTTTTATTTTTAATACTGCACTCAGATTTCAATATTTAATTTGTTTTTTTAAACGCGCCTCGAAAATCGAACATCGGCAATGGTTCAATTCTATTTAGAATTGATTCATACTTTTAAATATACCTACAAATTGCATTCAAGGCAGAATTTAATTACCTTTCTAACTAATAATTCTAATTAATAAGACTAGAACCACAACAAATTCAATGTAACCAAAACTTTTAAAAATAAATTCAACTTATCAAATACATAATTCAATCCAAATCCAAATAAAATTATTAGTCAAAGGTTTCAAATATAACATATAACAAAACCCGAGTGCAAAACAGATAGAATTATTACTTCTAGAAACAGAATTACCACAAACTAAAGTGAATAACCACTAAGTTGTTTAATTCAAAATTTGCAGTCAAAAACAGTTTATATTTAGTTTATTAAACATAAGACTACCGAATAATGCCAGATTTGTGTAATTTGATGTAAAAAAATTAATTTACAAACATACCACCCAACGATATAATCCCAATTATTAAAAATAAACTGCTGGAAAATAAAACAAATCCTATAATAACCTAGGGAATTTTAAATCTGTTAGATATTTGCTTGAAATAATCCAATTCAATAGTTAGTATTATCTCCAGAACAATGGCTTAGCTATAGGTAACCCGCTAAGCCCTTTAAGGCGGTAATATTCGTAAATAATTTAGAAGAAAGATTAGCAAAATATACCCCTTGATAAAGGAACCTTTACCCAGGAATAATACGCCAAATACATGTATAGGAAAAGAAAGCAACACAATGGGAAAAACGGAAAAACATTAAATAAACTAAAAATAAAAACAGCTTTTAAAACAAACAATACTATAGGAAAAATAATTCAAAATAACAAAGACAAAATAAACAGAACTAAATACAGTGGATTATATTGGTTCTCTTGCAATGACTGCCCAAAAATTACGTAGGACAAACCGAAATATTATTTAATGACAGAATAAAGCAACGAAAATAAGAAAACAAATTCAACGTACGCCAATCATCTGATAAAAAAAACACCAATTTAGCAAAGATTTTAATATACTGCACATAGCAGAAAACAAAGAAAAATAGACTTACTAGAAACAATAGAAATTGATAAAAAAAAAGAACGGGAAATTTATTAAATGATCAAATGAACCTGTCCAATGAACCACTGTTAAACCTATTTCAACACCGACCAAACCCTACCACCGCACACTTAGTATAAATAGTTTAAATTGTCGCGAACAGCAAAATAAATATTTCAAAGTGTTACCATATTTCACTTACGAAAAGTTACCAAAGTAATTAGGATCTAATATTGTTTATATTTATCTTGCATATTCTTTAATTCGCAGTATTTTCTTTAATTTTCAATGCCTTAATTAATAAATTTGAAAACATTATTTTGTTTTGTCACTTTACCTTACTTTGACATTAGAAATTAGTATGATCTTTTATTGATATAAATGTCTAATTTTTCTCAAAAATAATTGGTTGACATGATTTTTATTCTTGAAGCATTCTCTAGAAATCCGTTGCCAGAACCGAAGAAGAATACACTCGAGCAAGTTATCCTGAACGCGAGCGTAATCCAAGGGAAGAATCATTTAAAAACCTTTTGTGTTTCTCACATGGAAAAATAAGAAAGAATCAAACCCGTAATAAACAAACAAAATAAATTTAACACACTAACAGAGGTAATAAAAAATTCTTATACCATTTTATGCTAACTTGAAAGAGTTTTGAAAATCAGCAATCCCATCATTAAAGAATTAATAAAAAAAAAACTTCATCCCTATCGTATTGAACTCTACCAAGAACTTAAGGAACCTATGTAAGATTATGTCAATAACATCAATAAACATTATTAATTATGACTTGTGAATTATGAAAAAGTAGATTTTCGATATAAACATATTTTTGCAATTGGATACAACAAAATGTAAATGGAAATTAACATTTTTGGATAAAATTTAATTTACGGACGAGTGTACCTTTCAAATGTTAAATAAGGTTAAAAAAAATCGTAGAATAATTTAAATTTGTATTGAACAAGAGCCTAGACATTTTGAAGATTCACTTAAAGAGATACATTTTTATTTTGCTATAATTTTTTGTTTCTGTGATAGTATTTTTATTTTTAGTAGTTTTTTTGTTTTTCAACTTATTGTTAGTAAACTTTTAATAACTGAAAAGGTAAAAAGTTTGGCCTTGGCCGTCCGCCTTTGTTAGTACTTGTCATGATTAGTAACATTGCAGAGTCACGACCTTTTTATGATAGCTGTTAATTTTTACCAGATGTCTACTTTTTGTTAAAGTGACCAATTTCGACTAACCCACTTAACCATAATTTTTTGATCGATATATGTTTTGTTAAATCATATATATATATACAGGGTCCTGCAACAGTGCGTCAAGCTTTCCTAGCGCTTTTCTCGTAAGAGATACAAAAAAATGTTTCGTATAAAAATTTATTGATTTAAAAATCTCTATGCCGTAAAATTATTTTTAAATATACAGGGTGTCCCAATGTTGCGGTATAACAAAAGGAAACATTTTTTTTAAATGGAACACCCTGTATATTTTTTCATTTTCTAATTTGGATAATATTTTGTAACTTGAACCTTTTTTTGGTTTTTAATTTCGATATGGCATTTCCGAGTTATTGACGTTTTTCTGAAAAAAATGTAAAAAGCGGAGGTTCACAAAAAAAAATTATTCTGATGTTCTATTTAAAATTTAAGAAATTTTATTTTTCCTATAGTTGGTCATAAGTACTGTTTAGGTACCACTGTTAAAAATTTTTACTTTTGAGGAACCCTGACTTTGTATCAGTCACGCCATTTTCTAAAATTTCAAAATGTCGTAACTCTTTTTTTTTTAAATGGAATCATATATTTTTTGCAATTTTATATTATTCTGCATCTAATTTCCTACACAAAATATTAAGCATACCCTATACCTAAAAGTGATATTTTTCAAGATATAAAAGGATTTATATTTCAAACGGTTCTTGAATACGAATTTGTTTTTGAATAGATAGCTATGACTGAAAAAAAATGCATCTGTCAATTAAACAATAAGTTTGGTATGTATGGTTGCATTGTACGTTACGATTATAACAATGCAATTTTTGAGAAGAATTAATTGATGTGATATATGCTACTGGAGAAGGTGGAATTAATGTTTGCAAGCCTAAAGAATTTATGCTCAACGCTACCCAGATAGGCGAAAACAATTATTTTTCTTATTATTCGATTAGATTAGAAAGAAATGCCAAACTTTGCAAATAATAATATGTCTAAACCCCATAGTTATTGAGATATTTAATTATACATACTTCTATGTACAGAGTTGATTATGCTGAGGCAAAATAACTAACAAAATGCAAGTAATTATCAATGTGAGATAAAGAGAAACAAATAATACGATTAATTATTTTATTCCAAAGCCGGGAAAGATAACAAAATTATTTACTACAGTAAATGTTCAAAATGTCTTTAATTTTCATTTAGGCACAAATTAATTCGCCGCTGAAAAGACCTTTCCACAATTCGTTGGTGCATATTCATTGGTGCTGTTGGTGGTTCCTTAAAAAACAATCTCTTTTAAGTATCCCCACAAGAAAACGTCAGGTTTTGTTAGATCCGGAGATCTAGCAGACCATTTGATGGGTCCATTCCTACCAATTCACTGGTTAGGAAAAATCAATAGCCCTCACGTCTTACGAAAATTGGACAGGTACCCCGTCTTGTTAAAACCATACCCTGTTTTTTTGTTAGTTAGGGTATATTAGCTAACGTTCCGGGTAATTCAATTCAGGAAGTGCAAATACATAGGCCTATTGAAATGGCCCTCGAAGAAATGTGGACCTACTACATCGTTTCCAAAAATTCCGCCCCAGACATTCAGAGACCCTCGATGCTGATGATCAACTTGTATCATAACATGCGGATTATCAGTTGAATAATACTGAAAATTGCCTGTTGACAGATGCGTTGTTATGGGATGTCCTCAATTTCCTGTCTTCCCCAGATACAAAATTCGGAACGAAATTGAAAATCAGTATTACTCAGTTATTGATGTAGCTGAATATGATATGCATGATATCGATTTTTCTTCAGAATGCTTTGTACTGACTTCTCGCTTATGCCAGTTCCTTCACCAATGTCTTTTTGGTTTAGGTTGGGATGCTCAGTTGCTGTTAATAGCACTGAAAGTTGGTTTTCCTTGTTGATGATAGGCTTTCTTCTTTTTGGTTTTTTGTAATTAACACTTCCTATTTCAATAAATCTATTGAGTAAGTTCCTAAAACATTTCTCCTCCGTTCGCCCTTTTCGAAATCCATGATGATAATTTGCTGTCCACTTTTACCGCGAAACGGAAAGAATCACTTTGCAGCAAATATCAGAGAGATTTACATGTCAAACTAATTGTTTAATTGACAGATGCATATTTTCAGTCATGGCTATCTATTCAAAAACAAATTCGTATTCAAGGACCGTTTGAAATATAAATTCTTTTATATCTTGAAAAATATCACTTTTAGGTATAGGGTATGCTTAATATTTTTTGTAGAAAATTAGATGCAGAATAATATAAAATGTAAAAAATGTATGATTCCATTTAAAAAAAAAGAGTTACGACATTTTGAAATTTTAGAAAATGGCGTGCCTGATACAAAGGCAGGGTTCCTCAAAAGTAAAAATGTTTAACACTGGTACATAAACAGTACTTATGCCATATAGAAATTAAAAACTAGAAAAAGGTTCAAGTTATAAAATATTATCTAAATTAGAAAATGAAAGAATATACAGGGTGTTCCATTTAAAAAAATATTTGCTTTTGTTATACCGCAAAATTGGGACACCCTGTATATTTGAAAATAATTTTACGGCATAGAGATTTTTAAATCAATAAATTTTTATACGAAACATTTTTTTCTATCTCTTACGAGAAAGGCGCTAGGAAAGCCTGACGCACTGTTGCAGGACCCTGTATATATATATATATATATAACCAATACGACAACTTTATTAATGATGTATCTATCAATTTATAGAAGGTAGATGACAAAAATCCTTTGGTACTCGCTTATTTTCATCTAATGTAAATAAATAAAAAATCAATTGTAAAAGACTGTAATATGAATTGAACTAATATTATTTGGTTGCACTATGTATATATATATATATATATATATATATATATATATATATATATATATTATTCATCCACAAAGAGATTTTGTGTAAATATAAAATTGTAAGCAATCATTATTAGTACAAGAGACAAAAGTCGAGAAATTAAGGAATTAATAAAAAGTGACAGCGTCAGTCATTGTTACAATACTGCAACGATTTTAATTAATTTCACCATGATGCAAGATTTAATAAACGGTAGTGGAAGTACAAGAATTGTGTGCTCCAACAGAAATCGTTTTTCTTATAGAATAAGGCCTTATACCGACTTTTCTCTTTTAAAAACTAAAAAGAAATGCAAGTGTAATACAACATTAAGATTTGTAATTATGTATTTTAGTTGAGGTTCAAGTTTTTCATAATCTGGTAGTTTCTCTACAAGCAAACAGAAAAGTACCAAGAAAAGTACTCGCTCTTTATAACAAAGACCCTCAGCATTCATTTAAGGCTGTGCTTACTTTTTTAATAAGTTGGGAGAAGATACAATTTTTTATTTTAGGAGACAGGGCCATATTTTTACTGATGACAGTCTTAATAAATATTATGCTCTGTTATCAAACGAAATAATTAATTTTCTGAACATAATCAGGTTTCATCAAGACGGTGCAACACCACATATAAATTATAATAAATTTTTAATTGTTGGTTTTGGATTTTTCTTCGCTATTAAAATATATTTTTTGTTGTTCTTTATGTTTATGTATTCTAAAGAAAATTCTCCGTAAAAAAATAAAATATTTATCTTTATTCATTTCAATTATTATTAAATTATTAAAAATCATCTTCAGCAGTATTAGGCTAATGACTGTTTTGAAAATTTGTCAGACTGTCAAATGTTTAAAGTTCACTTAGTTTTTTTTTGACATTTATAATAGACTCTGCTTATTGTTTACTATGGAGCAATGTATATACATAAAATGTACGCAGCTTTACTTTCTTTGTAATTTAGTAAAAATATTTTGATAATAATAACTAGTTTAATAATTACAACAAAATAATGGATATATTTTAAAACGTTTAAATATATCTTGTAACAGCCATTACCAGGCTTAATCAGAAGATGCATTAATGTATAGTGATATATTTAGTATCGATTTGGCCGCTGAAGATGAATAGCTCTGCTAAAAGTAGTAACATCCTGATTAATTCCGTAACGGGCAACAAATCCTGTCATACCTTATATGTGGCTTGATTGCGGTACTTACCCTATGTCAATTGTGTATTAACAGCTTAACTGCTTGGGTTAATTCTCAGAGACCTTAGCAGAAGCAGGCGATACATATTATAACATGTGTAATTACTTATGTGTTAAATATTCTGTGTATGTTGGCCGTAGAACATGTGTGGAATAAAATTGTCGTTTTTTTGAGAAATTGTTTCAAATCTCTCAAAAATTGCTCCCGCCCCAAGACGTCAGGCGCTACAAAATAAGGTAAATAGTGCATTAAAAAATAGCTCATATAAGTGGCAGTGTGCGATAGGTGTATTTTTTTCATTTAAATAAAAAAGCCACAGTATGAGATAACAAAATTGTAACACACTCGAGTGATATAGAACTGGCAAACATATACCGATTTTTCTTTAGTTGTCGGATAACACTTAACTATCTATTAAATTATAAATAATAAAACAAATATGGATATTGTAACCAATTAATTTGTTCTTTTTGTATTAAATTACTTCTTCAAGTTGCGTATTTTGTTTTAATGCAGTAAATTAGACAAATCTTAGTTGAGTTAAATTTAGTGGTTTCAATTTCTCTGCTCTGTGATATTTTTAAGATTGATATAATTCACAAGTCCTAATAACGGTTAATATTCATTACTTCTGTATGTTTTCTAAACTAGATAGTTCCTAAATATGAATTTTATTGCGTTGTATACGTAATGCCTTGATTGAATTATCACTCTCTATTATTGATTTATTAGTGATAACAGAACATAATTTTGCTTTATATTTCTCAAAACATTTGATATTTACAAATATTAAAGTTTTTTCATGTGAAATCATAAATTGTCTCGTTCAATAAACGTTTTGTTCTTTGCGTTTACTTAAATTATTTCATTATAATTAGAATTGTGTTCCAAAGTGTAAATTCTATTTATATTAATATTAATGAATTCATTTCGGTGTGTGCTAAGATTTATTTTGGTCAGATGCATTTCTGTATGTTGCGAAAAGTTTGTGGTGCCATTATTGATCCAAATAGTTATTGATTTTGTTGACTACTTCAATATGTGATAATTACGCATTTATTATAATATTGTAATTTGTATTAATGTTTGTATACAAGTTTGTTTCTTTATTTTTAGTAAATTATTGGTTAGTATCTAATGTGCCGAGTTTTTGACAGTGTCAATTAAGTCAAATAGTTCTCTTTTTGTTCTAAAATATGGAAATATTTTGTCTACTGAATAATTCAAAATTTATTTATACATATATGTGGTATATGTTTTCGGAGCAAGAATTTTATAAATGATTAATTTTATTTTGAAATTAAAGTGTAATATCGATTGATTTAAATAATCCCCAATCATACTATTGCTATTAGTCTTAGATGATATGATAATTGTATTACATTCTTTTCTTTTCGCTGTATTAATACCATATCAATATTTTTGCTATTTAATTAATTCAGTAATAAATGTATGACAACACACTATACATTTTTGGGACTATACGTTATACGTTTGTACGTTTGTATGTTTGTTGTTACAATCACATGTAATGTAATGAAGACGGTCTGTTTGCCGAGGGGCATTGGACGTCCCTTATATATAAATAAGTTTTATTATAAACCTTTATTTGGCATTCTAAAACATACAAAACATACACCCCTACATTCCTTTGCCAGATGGATCTATGTATTCCGCATCTCGCCCTCGCCAAGGTCACTCTTTTCTCTCTTCTGAAGCGGTTATCCTCTAGGTTCCTTGGCCTCCTCCCATGTACCTGCCACTTCTTATACTCCTCATTATACACACTCTTTTCAATACACCCTTGTCTCTCCTGCCTTTCCACCTCTTTCGCCATTTTATACACCCATGCAGCCACATTCACCCCTTGCTACAACCATTCTTTCAGGACACACCCTCTTATACGTTCTCCTCTTTTCCACTCTCTATCCAACCATGCCTCCCTTTCATTCCTCTTATACCAACCTACCTCGTCTAATCCCCGCAGTTTCGCTTTACATGCGACTACTCTCCTTAGGGTTTCACTCCACATGTTTTCCCTATTTGTTTAGTGAAGTCAGTTGTATTAAATCGTCATATTTTGATCCCAGAAGTCCAAGATTTTACTATATGAAACAGAGAGCTGGCAGCCAGCTAGTTTTATAAGAAATGATTTATTTTAATGTATCTGTGCTTAATTTTAAATCCTTAATAATAATATGTTATTTACTCCCATAGTTTATTTGTAATAAGCTAAATATATCAAAATTTTTAATTTTTGTCTCACAAGTTCAGAACGAAAAACATGTTTTATTTCATATTGGGAGAAGTAATACACTTAACTTTGAGAATGATTCGAAAGGACCGAAATACGTGTTAGTTACCTGATAATAACCAAATGGAACATAACAAGTGTATTACTTCTCCTAATATGAAAATTTGGTTCCATTAAGAATGTAGCAAAACAAGTATCGAATTTACATGTTTTATTATTTATGAAATTTAAAAAAATATTTAAGAACTTAGTGGAATAGCCTCAGGAGACCTCAAAACGGATAGTCCCGTTACAGAAGATTTAAAAAAAAAAATCACGAGAATAATACTTTCCCCATATATACTATATAGAGCAAGTAATACTGATGCATATGAATAAAAACCATTTATATTAAACTACAAACTAAGCATTATGTCATTTGGTGGGTGATGTTATCTAGGCTAAGAATTACATATTTATATGCATTTCATATTAATAAAATTAATTGTAATAAAATAGTGAATTGTTTATTGTGACATTCAGGCCGCTTGTATTTATAAATATAAATAATCGTACAGAAGGTATGCAATATAAATTTTAATAAGTGTTTCGTTGTTGGCGCGATGCGAGAATGTGCACAAGGCTACCCGCGTGTTTGTGCCGTGCGTGGAGACGCGTAAGGGAGGACAAAGGGAACCTTGTGGCTGAGTCGCCCTCGCGATGCGTTACGTACGGCGGCAACACTCCACTTTGGCCCTGAGTTCTCCCTAAACGGGCGGTCGGAACTAACCCACTCCGATCAATTGGCAGCACATGTGTCAGGCACTCGTTCGAGTGCAACCCGTCCTTGGTGACTATATCCCCTTGGTAGCCCTGGTGATCGATTATCGACGTCCCCAGTGCGGGCTCCGAGGCGGGTGGGGAGCCAAAGGGATGAAGTACTATCCACTAGCATGGACATAACTAAAATAATAAAAACAACGTTAGTAGCAGGCAGTTCGCAAGATCAACCTGCTACCACGAAAAAGACAATAATTATGGGTGCGTCCCTGAATTACCCGCAACAAACAGTGGCTGCGGGCGGGTCTACTGATCAACCCGTCACCACCTAAGAAGCCGGCCCACAGAAGCAACCCCCAAAAAGGAAGCGCATTTATAGAGCCGAGCTAAAGCGCAGAAGGAAGGCCAGGGAGGCATTGGCTGCTGCAAAGACAGCTGAAGCCCCCAAGACCCCTTCTAAACTTCTAAACTGATGTCTGGACGAGATCAGCTGCCAACGTTGACGAAAGCTCGTCTGTGGACTCCAGGGCAATCGGAAAATATAGACCTGGTAAAGAGGCGGTTAGCGGCACAAATAGCCGCAATGGAAATAAAGAGCTGGTGCGTCTTCTACGTTGAAGAGAAGCAGGAACCCTTGAGTCACCTACTTGTCTTCGGGGTAGGAAAAAAAAGATGCCCAGTTCATCAAAGAAAAGGGAGGGAGGATTAGCTATAAATTCTCCACTCTCCCCATAAAACTGGCTAATTCAGCCGTAACAGGAACACATCGGGCGGAGGTCCCAATGGAAACGGAGGATAGAGGCACACCGGGCGGAAGCCAGGAGTGGGTCACCTCCATCCCAGAGGAGCCTTCACAGCCGTAAACGTGATACAGTGTAACCTGCATCATTGTAGGGCGGCCGTGGCAACCCTTTGCGGCCACCTCGATACTATGCAGGACACAATAGCCGTCATCCAAGAACCATGGATTGTTAAATCCAGGGTTTGTGGATTTGGTTAAATGGGATTATATTCGCACATCCCCCAAATAGTAAGCCTAGATCATGTTTTTATATATATATATATAAGCACATAACATCCTATCTTATGCCACAGCTTTCCACCAGTGACATCATAGTGGTAAGGCTGTCAGCAGAAGACGGCAACAAAGACAGCATCCTGGCTTCAGTTTACCTCTCCCATGACGCCCCTGCACCAACCAGGGGGCTGGAGCAACTCGTGCTACACTGTGAGATGGAGAAACTTTACCTCGTCATTGGCTGCGACGCTAACGCACACCATATCATTTGGGGCAGCGTGGACACCAACAACAGAGGTAAGTCACTACATGAATTTATCATTTGTAACAATTTAGAAATACTAAACCGAGGCTCTGAACCGACGTTCGTGACAACTTGGAGCCAAACTGTAATAGACATTACATTGGCGACTAGCGGTATCTCAAACAAAATCCACGACTGACATGTATCACCGTCGGTTTCAATGTCAGATCATAGGTGGATCAAATATACACTAACACATATAACCGGTACTCGCGGAGTTTGCGAACCTGCGAAGCTACCGGCCAACTTAATACAGTCGAAGTCATTGAAGCCTATGTAAATACGTTTCAACACACCACTATAAAAGCATATAAGGACTCCTGCCCTTCGAGAGAGGTGGAAGACTCCGGGAACGCCACACCCTGGTGGTGCGCAGAACTCGACCATCTCAGAAGAGCTGCGAGAAAATCCTCTAACAGTCGGACTGGATGGTCTATAAAAACATCCAACAAGACTATAAAAAACTAATAAGACAAAGGCAAAGGGCAGCCTGGAGAACTTTTTGTGAGGAGGTTGAAACCTCCTCGGCAGCTGCAAGGCTCAACAAGATCCTCTCCAAGGATCCCTCACGACAACCAGGTTGCCTAAAACGAGAGGATGGAAGTTACTCTTCTAACCTCTCGGAAGCAGCTGAGATTCTGTACAAACACCTCCGATAAAGGTTGGTCAGAACCCATACCCTCAAACCCCTCCGAGGAGGATTGGGAGGTGGCAGTTCACCTCACGGAAGGGACACGTATAAAATGGGCAATCAAATGCTTCTCACCATTTATAGCGCCAGGCGTGGACGGTATATTCCCGGCCCTCCTCAAATGGGGGCTGGAAATATTATCAGCCCACCTAGCCAAAATCTTCAAGGCATGTATTGCGTTCAGATACATCCCTCTAGCATGGAGCGAAGTAAAAGTTATCTTCATACCGAAACCTGGCCGTATAGATTATACACTAGCCAAATTACACCGCCAAATCACAACGTCATTTCTCCTGAAAAGGTTAGAGAAATTGTGCGAAAGATTAATTCGCGAGACGGCTTTGATTACGAACCCGATTCACGCTAACCAACATGCATACACTCAGGGGAGATCAACGGAGTCGGCTCTGCACACTGTTGTAGACCGAATCGAAAGATATCTGGACAACAAAATGTCCACCTTGGGCGTGTTCATTGACATAGAATGTGCCTTCGATAAAACGACCTTCAGAAAAATGGAAACTGCTCTCTCCACGCATGGTGTGAACCCCACAGTTAGTGGATGGGTCAAAAGGATGCTGGAGAATAGGGCAGTCACAGTAAATGTAGGAAACACCACTGTCAGAAAGATCGTTGCTAAACGCTGCCCACAGGGTGGCATACGCTCACCACTTTTGTGGAACATAGTTGTTGACAGCCTACTGCAGCTACTTAACGACAATGGCTTCCACACCATAGGATATGCAGATGACATAACCATCCTGCTAACAGGCAGATTTGAGACGGTGTTATGCAGCTTGATGCAGGAAGCCCTCAAAATAATTGAACACTGGTGTAACGACCAGTCTCTGACCATAAACCCGTTAAATACTGAAATGGTCCTCTTCACGAGGAAAAGGAAACTAGGTAAGCTAAAGCTTCCTAAGCTCCCCAACACCCAGTTGACATTGTCGTCGGAAGTCAAATACCTGGGAGTGATCCTCGACAGCAAGCTAACGTGGGAACCGCATCTCAAAATGAAATGTAAAAAAGCATGCGTCTCTGGCAATGCCGGAGGGCTGTGGGGCAGACATAGGGGCTATCTCCCAAGATAGCACTTTGGCTGTACACAGCGGTAGTAAGATCAATGCTAATCTATGGAGCACTGGTTTGGTGGCCCAGAGCCAGACAGAAAACCTCAGTAAAGCAGCTTACTCAGTTGCAAAGGATAGCATGCCTCAGCACGACCGGAGCAATGCGAACAACACCCACTGCAGCAATGGAAGCAATGCTCTGCCTTCCACCTCTCGACTTATACGTAGAGGAGCTTGCCACGGCGGCAGCACTGCACCTAAACTCAGTTGGACTCTGGTACAAAGGAGGCAGGGCTGGCAGACACTGTCACCTTTTAAAGGAGGCTGTCAAGAAAACACCCTTCTTTGGAAGGAAGACAGACAATTTGCCCTGCTACGTCTTCAATAGACCCTATAATGTATAGATAAAAAGAGGAACCGGGAGTGTAGAGGGTGGGGAAACCCTCCGAGTTTACACCGATGGTTCTAAAACCGAAAGAGGATCCGGGGCGGGAATTTACTAGCAACAAATGGACCTTTCATTAGCTATACCCCTAAAGAAGCACACAACTACTCTGCAAGCAGAGATCGTTGGCATCATCCATGGGGTGAAAGAAACCCTACACCGTAACATCCGTGATAGGAACATTCAAATCCTTACAGACAGTAGGGCAGCAATACTAGCAGTGAGTGGTGACAAGATCACCTCAAGACTAGTAAAAGAATGTCTCATCAAAGAGTATTGAGATGCGCTGGGTCAAGGGACACAATAATGAAGAAGGCAACAGCAAGGCACACGAGTTGGGTGGATCGGTTCTCAGTGATACCACGGACGGGCCTCCGATCGCGCCATCACCGAAATGCCTCACTGACATCCTCAAACAGAACACTCTCAAGATGTTAAAACAACGTTGGGACAACACCTCAGGCTGCAGACAGGCCAAGGAAGCAATACGCTCACCCAATCTGAAAACAGCTGAATATTATCTGCGACTATCCCGGGGGAATCTGCGTCTTATAAAGGGTATCCTTACCGGTCGCTGTCAGGTAAGGAAACACTTGTTTACATATGTAGAGCATGTGAAGAAGTGGACCAGATCCAGATACAGAAGATTTTGCAAAATAATGCAGTTTATTTCATTGACTAAATACTAAGGGAAGGCGCAGAGAGCGCTATCGGTGGGCGTATTTCTTTGCGGGACTATGTACCTGCTGACTAATTTTAGAAGGCAAAGAGAGGGTACGCTAGGTACGAGTGGAAGATCATCTAGGATGAACTCAATGCCCAATTCTCGTGCGGTCTAAATTATATTATTATTATTATTATTATATTATCTAGCCATTTCCCCGCATTAACGGGACACCCTGTATATATATATATATGCGGGGAAATGGCTGGACCATATATTCCTGAGGTCAAAAAATGACGATTTAACGCAACTTATCTATATCCAAAAAATTACGGTTAAGCCGGAATTTGGCTTCAAAGTTTCAAAAAATTTTATTTCTTTTGTTTATAACAATTGAACGCTTTATTTGATTTGAATGAAATTTATTTTTAATAACTACCATAATATAATACATCATTTCAGTTATTATGACTATTATTCGTTAACAAGAAGTATAAGAAACAGTAGTACCACCACTTAAAAACTAAAATATTTTTTTATTGGTGGATCCAATAAAAACTAAAACTACTTGAAAGTCCATTTAATTTAAAAACTTTTTCATCTCTTAATAATATTTGATATCTTTTACGGTTTTCCCACAAAAAAATAAAATATATATTTTTTATCTAGTAAAAACAAAATCTAGTTTTTCATCGAATCGAAAGTAAATGTTTTTCGTGGCCGTCTTTGTTTAAAAAATGTAAATTATGTATAATAATTATCATTTAGTATCTTCTGACAATTAATTTTTAACTTTGTTATAGTTCATAAATATTCATATTTGGAACAAACAGATATCTCGTTTGTATTAGGATTTTGCAAAGAAAATTGTTTGAAAAGTGTTAGATGTTGTTTTGATTTATTTTATTAATTGGTATTATTTAATTTTTATTCAATTGAGTAAGTTTATTTACTTATTAATGAGTGCATACTGTGTATACTATATTCATATTTTATTTTTTGTGCAAAAACCGTACAAGATATCAAAAACAAGTAAGAGTCAAAAAAGTTTTTAAATCTAATGCCCTTTCAAGTAGATTTTTTTGGATTTTATTGGATGCACCAATAAAAAAATATTTTAGTTTTTAAGTGGTGGTACTACTGTTTTTTATACTTCCTGTAAATAATTAATGGCCAAAATAACTAAAATGATGTATGATATTATGGTACTTATTACTAATAAATTTCATTAAAATCAAATAAAGCGTTCAACTGTTATAAACAAAAGAAATAAAAAAAATTTGAAACTTTGAAGCCAAATTCCGGCTTAACCTTAAATTTTTGGATATAGATCAGTTGCGTTAAATCGTCATATTTTGACCTCAGGAATCTATGGTCCAGTCATTTCCCCGCATTAACGGGACACCCTGTATATATATATTTATCATGTTCTAGAATTTAGTTATAATTTAGAATTAAAAAGTTATTTAAATGTTTCCATTCCATCACCGGTATACCCCCAAGATACTCTATCTGCTTTCAAACAACACACATTACTTTTAGCATCAACCAAATTTAAAGTTAATTTAGTTTGTTTTTTTGCACTAATGTAATGTTATTTTATTTTGATAGCTGAATTTGTTACTCCTTTACATTTACACATTCTCTGCCGTTTACTCTATGCATAAAGTTTAGATCAAGGTCCTGCAACTTCAATCATTAATTTTCCATAATTTTCATCTTTCAATAAACCAATAACTTTTTCATTAACTAGTGATACTCTGTCGTGTGGGCTCACTTTAACGTGGTGGGGGAGCTCGCGTATACAGATAATCCTAAGTTCTACAACAGAGGGGGGTTAGCTCCCGGTAAGGGCACCCAGGCTGGAAAGGACTTAGATGATGAATTTGTCTAAGTAGCATGCACTAAAGAGTACGATGCCTTGCTCTGACTGGCTCTAAAGCCACCAGACAGGTTATATGTTTAACTCACTGCTGTACGTGTCAAGTCTCGCTGATAGTGAGCGAAAGAGGGTCTGTGCTTAACTGCATGAACCAAGTGAAAGGATAGCCACAATAAAAAAGTGCTCAAGCTAAGATGGAGCAGCAAATACCGAAGGCTGCATGGATAAAGGGAAGCTTAGTATTAGTATGCGAACTCCAGATACTAGGCGACCTCCTGTTTCAAAATAGTCTTCCTGAGGCATGCTGTTCTCTGCTGCAGGTGATCATTTATTTCCTTAGCTTTTCGTGGGATCAAATATGAACCAAAAAAAATAAGTAAGGCTTCGTCGCCCTCAAAGGACAAAATAACGGCGATGGAGGTTGAAATCCTTGCCACGGGGGAGGACTTAGACCTCCAGGCACGTAATATGCGCCTAAGCGGAACTGGGAAGAAAAGGTTTATATCAGCAAGGGCATGGCGCGGGAAGAAGCAGCACATGTCACCACTTAAGCGTGTGCAGGGGCAAACCAAGACCCTTACAAGCAAGCTCGAGTGGCATCATATAGGGGAAGCAAAATCCGTAAAAAAGGCGTCAACCGTCAGGCTGTACAAGGACTGAGGGTTTGTGTTATAGGAAAGGACTATCCTGCTACTCTCCTGTCAGTGGAACAAATAGAGTACACAATGGAGTGTATCATGGATCTATTCCTAGGATCGAAAAACTACTAGCTACACAAGCGACCTGGGTGGATCGGAATAACCTGCCGCAACGGCTTAAGCGGGCGCATGAGCAAACCAATGCCCTCACAGCAAGCTCGAGTAGCGGGGAAGCAAAGTCCCCCCAAAAAGGCGTCATACAGTCAGGCTGTATAAGAACTGAGGGTTAGTGTTATGGAAAAAGACTATCCTGCTACTCTTGCTCTCCTGTCAGTAGCACAAATAAAGTCCACACTGGAGTGTATCATCATCTCCTAGCAACAAGAAATTCGGAAAACTACTAGCTACACAAGTGACCTGGGTTGATCAGAATAACCTGCCGCAACGAAGCTACGGCAACAAGGCTGAAGCCCCATTAGGTAGAGAAAGAACTCAATTACCTCATTGGGCATCGTTATGGCGAAGTACAGCCAAGCAGGGTGAACTGCTGAAGCCTCAAGCTCCAAGGGGCCCCTGGATCTGGGCAAACTCCGAAAACATTCATACCTCCGGAGGGTAATCCACCGTTGCAATACGCAACTGGTTCCACACAGGCTAACAAGCCTCCAGGGATCAGGAAGGCTCCAAGGGAAAGCTCGACCAAGAGTCCACGAGAGAAGCAGGCTAATGTTTGTCCGAATGGCAGGGATCTGCTCCAGGATAAACTGAAGGATGTCAGAGGTGGTGTGCATTTCAAGGCGCATAAATGAATGGTAAGTGGGAGTGTCTCCAAATCAACCTGCCCGTCGTTTATTTAAGATGATGCTAAAGATTGTGAAATTGTCTGCTGCATTTTTTCCATTCACGTTTTTGTGTTATTGTATTGTAAAATGATCATTTATACTAATAATCCCGTTTAAATTTTGTGAGCTACACAATAAAATCTATATAAAAGCAGATTCAATTTAGAAAATACCTGGACACGTTGGCCAAGAAATCAAAATATTGGCGGAAAAAGTATTCGGTAAAAATGAAGGGTTTTTAATAATAAATAATATAAACTTAATTTTGAATGGCGACAATGTTCCCAATTTTTAAATGGATCCAGTTATAATTTAAAATGAAGAGAAGCTTTTCCGTTTTCAAGAATTTATTAAGCGACAGAAGTAATTATTTTACAATTGATCACCTTGAACAATATTTAGTGACCAACTGTTTTCATGAATAGATTTTAGTTATTTTGAAATGTATACAAAATTACAATTTAATTTTTAAATATTCTTGCATAATATTATACTCGTATATTGCGTAAAGAACGTCTGTTTATTTTAGTTTTAATTAGAATTTATATGGTAATATGTTGATAAACATGTTACATGTTAAGAAAATATAGTTTCCTTTAGTGCTTTTTTCCTGTTTTTATGCTTTTTTGTCGGTTTTAATGTTTTTTTTTCTCTAAATTTGGTGCCTTTTTAAGTGATTTTTTTTACATTTTTAAGCTTTTTTTATCCGCTCACTACAAATCAAACATACTGTAATACTATCTTAAAAATTACATTGAATATTTTATGTAATTTTACAACAGAAAGAGCAAAAATTAAACAATTTTAGTATAATATCACACTTAGAAATATATTTCTGTCAATTTATAGTATATATTACCACAGCGAGGTGTTTTATTAATTAATAATCTGCAAGAAATTCCACCCTCACAGATATCCACTAATACTTATCTGGATATTAGTAACATTTTTGAGAGCACCTAAAATAATGCAAATCGACTTAATAAAATGTGCATCCCTGTTGAAGTACAGGGTTACCCCAGAGGCACATTTTCCATTTATAAGAAAACCATCTAACACACTGTGAAAAAACATTAGGTAATTACTAAAAAACCTTCCACAGCACAAATTCGCAAACATTTTGCCGCCCTCCAAGGCTGACGACTAACTATCCTGCGCCGATTTGTACGCGCGACTAGTTGCCGGCTGTATTTTGCTTTGCCTACGTCGCTCTGGTTACACATCTCCCTCTGCTCATGCTGCGCAATCTGTGAATCTAAAGATCAAGAATATTATTATTTGTTACCCATTGCAGCCTCATCTTATAAGGATATCTTTTAATTAGTAATTGCATTTTCGTGTATCATTGCAGTTAAATGAACTTCTGATAATTATTAATAATTATGGAGCCTTCCGATCATTTCAATAAATTTCGTTCTTCTCAGGCAGCTAGGAAAAGTCCCATTTTATCTTACTTTTGTTATATTTTGTTGAGTTTTTGGAGTCATTGTACGTTAGGGGGAATAAATAAAACGCGTGTGCGTTCAACTAATGTCTATAATCCCTCTCTGTAATTAAGATACCGACATTTATTACCTGAATACAATACTTTTAGATTATCTTTTTGAAAAAATTGTAATTTTCTATACAATCTTGAAAAAATCCAGTTGTTAACTAAGATTGTACAAAAAAATAACCATTTTCCAAACAAAAATAATCTAAAAGTATTGTACTCAGGTAATAAAAATCGGCATATTAATTGCAGAGAGAGAATAGAGATAAATAAAGCCATAATTAACGCCAAACAAGTGACTAATAATATATTTGGAAGTCCCCGATTATGACGGCCTTTATTACCTGAGAGTATAATCCATATATATTAGCGTAACCTTTTGTACATCAATTATTACTCCTTGATACTGACATATTATTGAAACTAGTCGAAGAAGAAACAAACCAAGTGTCTTTTCAGTTTTTAATCAAAATATATTTTACCCCCTTTTCCTCTAACCCTCGCCCACAAACAAATTTTAGGTTCGCAAAAATCTTTAATTTTAAATTTTTGTGCTAACTGTTCCTTTAACACGTTCACCGTCACATGTACCGCCGGCGGTCATATAGTCGCCGTTTCTTGCACGCCGGGGAAATAATTTGTAGTTATTCCTTATATTAGCTATGACCGCCGGCGGTCACGCAGGATCCAAACCAGCACTTATGTGAAATATTCGCTTGGCGGCGAACGTGTTAAAATATTAGTTTCATAAGGTGAATTAGAGACCACATTTTTATATCAAACTCAAAACGATTGTTTCAAACCGTAAATTAATCGATTCAATATAACACATCCCGAAATTTCCATGTAAATATTCTCGTTCAGTTTCCCATTTAAAAGTGCTAAAGCACTCAATGATTTATTTTACACGCCGGTGGTGGCGCATTCGGTTACGGCCCCGAACTGACGTGCAGCAACGTTGGTTTGGGTCAGTAAGCAATTTAGAGTGACGGGGCGATCCTTTAAGGTAACAAGCTCATTTACACACACACAAATACACAAATGACGCATGGCGGAAGGACTACGTTGTCGATAGCCAAACACAACAACTACTAATACTACACCTGATTTATTTTAAATTATAATGATCTGATAATGGAATCAATAAACGCAAGGTTGAATGTCTTACTACTGGTGAGAAAGTTTCAAGGTAATCATCATCTGGTTTTTGATTATAACTTTTAGGCACTAAACGTGCTCCAAAAATAACATAATTTTCTTCATCTTTCTTGTAGTTTAAACGTAGTATTTCATTTACGAAAACTTACCAAAGTGATTATAATTTTCTTTCGCTTAATTTGCTTTTGACCACCCACTTACACTCCAGAACGGTATGATCTCTCGGCAGGTCAACAACATTCTATGCACTGTTTTCTGCAAAACTGTTTAATTCACATTCTATGGCTGCTTTCCGTTGTTTTTGTGCGTTCCGGCTAATGCCTCTTATACCGGCGTAGGATTTCTCACTAAAGCTGATGTTTCCTCTGCACTAAGATATGTAACATAATTGTCAAAAATTTTTGGTTTTTTGTTCGTAGTGACCGTCTTGCGTTTTCTACTTCATCCAATAAGTTTATTTACTTATTAATGAGTGCATAATGAGTATACTATATTCATATTTTATTTTTTTGTGCAAAAGTCGTACAAGATATCAAAAACAAGTAAGACTCAAAAAAGTTTTTAAATCTAATGCCCTTTCAAGTAGATTTTTTTGGATTTTATTTTAGTTTTTAAGTGGTGGTACTACTGTTTTTTATAGTTCCTGTCAATCACTAATGGCCAAAATAACTAAAATGATGTATGGTATTATGGTACTTATTACTAATTAATTTCATTAAAATCAAATAAAGCGTTCAATTGTTATAAACAAAGAATTAAAAAAAATTGAAACTTTGAAGCCAAATTCCGGCTTAACCTTAAATTTTTGGGTATAGATAAGTTGCGTTAAATCGTCATATTTTGACCCCAGGAATCTATGGTCCAGCCATTTCCCCGCATTAACGGGACACCCTGTATATTTATATTAAAGAGAAAAAATATCCTTTTAATAATGCAATAGCCAACTATAGTTAAAAAAAAATGTAAGTTATCGTCATATCTCGGAAAATAATAATAATTAATCTACATAAAATTATCTAAAACTTTGTCCTTTACAGTTTTTTTTATCTGTTATAATAACCGAGATATATTGATTTGAAAAAATTGACACTTTTTACTTTTTTCAAAATATGCATGACGGATCATGGGACGAAACGCAAACATTAAACCAATGCATATTTGCCCAAAGAGAAGACATCATTTTAGCGGATTGTCTTATTTAACAAAATTATAGTATTACCCTAGTTTATATAAACTGACAGATAAAAATTCACCCCTTCAGTAATCACAGTAAACCTTTGAAAATGACAAGTAAATGTCGGAACATATGTCAGGAAACTGATAAAATAATTATGGAACTAAACAAGATTTTAATCAATAAAAATAATAATTATTATTAGTGTATGATTTCTGTGTGGTGCCAATTACAACTTTATTTTTATTATTACCCCTATTATCATTCATTTGAATTATATTAAATTCTTCATTCACCGTATTTGTCCCTAACAAATCTCTACTGAATCAATTTTCTCACTATACCTTATGAGTTAACTAATTTGGGACCGTATGTTTGCGCCATATTAGCCCTACATTCCCACATGTCAACTCTCGATACAATCAGCATAATAATAATCATTACTAAATCACTTCCCGTTTGGATAGTCCTTAGACCGCTACCGCCTATCTAACGTCTAGCGAAAAAGTGGAGTCGGTGGATCAAGTAATACGGTACGGTACCGTTAACGTACACTTAACTCCCATTTCCCACAATATTTGCAGGTACTTCGCTCCAGCAGCGACAGGATCCATCCCTGTGGTATCCTTTATTACAATTAAACTTAATACTAAACTAAAACTTTTGACATGATTTTAATTCGCACTCACTATCATTCTCTCGTACATCAGTATTCGCTTGCATGTTGGGCCAAGCAAAAAAAAGGGTGAACTTTTAAATTTTCGTCTCTGTTACATGTATGCCTCGTTCTAATCCATTAGTAGTAAATCTAAGACTTTGAATATTGGGCATTATTAAGGAGGCATGCTTCCTCTCGCCCGTCGTTAACCGGGAGCCATTTAATTTTGAGAATTTTTTATAGCAACAGGCTCCGAAGAGGATGCCGACTATTACTACCCCTGCAGATACTGCTAGATTAAGATAAATGACTGCAGTATCACTAAAGAAACTATTTGTAGCTGCTAGTTTATATTGTAACTGAGTCAACTTTTCGCTGCTGTCTTTCAAGTGCTTTGCAAAGTCATCTGTAGACTTATAAGTTTCCGAGATGATAGGGGGCGATAACATTTTGTAAAGGTTATCATCTAGTTTTGTTGTTAAGTTAAAATTTATTGGATTAAAGTCGATATTTAGTGTTGAGGATGAAATGGATGTCTGTAATGATTTTAAAATGGTCTGATCCGAGTACAATATGCAGTTATTGCCAAGTTTTAATTTAGAAGAGGATTTTAATACTGAATAACTTTTTTGTCACAGGATAAAATATATTGTTTTCCTTAGGTGTATCTGGGATAACAATTTACGTATCAGCTTAGAGTGGAAGAAAAACAGAAGACTTAATTTTTATAAAGCGGGTATCACATTAATGTTCTAATAATGGGAATCCCTTAAAAATTGATAATTCGCAAGTTCTTGAATAGTCGATGTGAAATATCAGCTGGTTTTGTGGACATAATAATGGGTGTATTTGAATTTTCCTACAGGTATCGTAGGCTTCTTTGTCGACATCAAAATTGATTAATGATTTTGGGTTGGTGGCAAATATACAACGAAAAATATCTCTTTGCCATGGCGTGGGAATAGGTACAGGTTTGTACAATTTATAAAGTTGATGATCGATGAGTGGGATGTGTGCAGTTATAAGAAGGTCTTGATTTGTTCTACAAGCTGTTAACCTCCATGTTCGTTTTAAAATCTCAATTCCATCTTTATCAAAAGAAAACGGAAAATATTTGTCAGTTGGGGTGTTAACAGCTTTAAATACGTTTAAAAGGGTCTTAGGGTGTAATCGGGCCGGGTGAATTACGCCATTTTCGGGTTTCAATTTCAATATAGTGCATAATATTTCTTTCGAACTCTACTACCTGCAGGCACAAGTTATTTATAGACTATAGTTTGGTGGCTAAAATCCTTCATTGTATCAGGTTAATTTTAGCCATGACCATCATCAGCAGAAAACTACAATATATATATATATATATATATATATATAGTCTTGTAGATAAAAATGTAAATATTATAATTAATAGTAAGTCAATTATTTTAAGAACGAATTAAAAATATTAACAAATTAAAATGAACAAATATTAAACTAATAGGCTATACTAAATTATTAACATATTATTACTTACACGTCTTATTTATAAATTATTAATCGAAGATAGTATAATAACTGTTTCTATTACGAACATTACAAATTAAAATATCACAACACGTGTCAAATATAATTTTTATACGAGGTTATGTGTAGCAGTGTACATTGGCTAGTCCATGTTCCGTTAAATAGTATTCTATGAAAATTAGAATTTATATAAATATATACATTGACACACATACACACGCGTATATATATATACAGGGTGTCCCGTTAATGCGGGGAAATGGCTGGACTATAGATTCCTGGGATCAAAATATGACAATTCAACGCAACTTATCTATATCCAAAAATTTAAGGTTAAGCCGGAATTTGGCTTCAAAGTTTCAAAATTTTTTATTTCTTTTCTTTATAACAATTGAACGCTTTATTTGATTTGAATGAAATTTATTAGTAATAAGTACCATAATATCATACATCATTTTAGTTATTTCAGTAGTACCACCACTTAAAAACTAAAATATTTTTTTATTGGTGCATCCAATAAAATCCAAAAAAATCTACTTGAAAGGGCATTAGATTTAAAAACTTTTTTGACTCTTATTTGTTTTTGATATCTTGTACGGTTTTTGTACAAAAAAATAAAATATGAATATAGTATACTCATTATGCACTCATTAATAAGTAAATAAACTTAGTCAATTGAATAAAAATGAAATAATATCAATTAATAAAATAAATCAAAACAATATCTAACAATTTTCAAACAATTTTCTTTGCAAAATCCTAATACAAACAAGATATCTGTTTGTTCCAAATATGAATATTTATGAACTATAATAATGTTAAAAATTAATTGTCAAAAGACACTAAATAATAATTATTATACATAATTTACATTTTTTAAACAAAGACGGCCACGAAAAACATTTATTTTCGATTCGATGAAAAACTAGATTTTGTTTTTACTAGATAAAAAATATATATTTTATTTTTTTGTGGGAAAACCGTAAAAGATATCAAATATTATTAAGAGATGAAATAGTTTTTAAATTAAATGTTCTTTCAAGTAGTAATTTTTTAGTTTTTATTAGATCCACCAATAAGAAAATATTTTAGTTTTTATTAGATCCACCAATAAAAAAATATTTTAGTTTTTAAGTGGTGGTACTACTGTTTCTTATTCTTCTTGTTAACGAATAATAGTCATAATAACTGAAATTATTTATTATATTATGGTTGTTATTAAAAATAAATTTCATTCAAATCAAATAAAGCGTTCAATTGTTATAAACAAAAGAAATAAAAAATTTTGAAACTTTGAAGCCAAATTCCGGCTTAACCGTAAATTTTTGGATATAGATAAGTTGCGTTTAATCGTCATATTTTGAGCTCAGGAACTTATGGTCTAGCCATTTCCCCACATTAACGGGACACCCTGTATATATATATATATATATATATATATATATATATATATATATATATATATATATATATATATATATATACACATACATACACACATACACTTACATTAATACAAATGCAGACATAAATGGTAAATGTACAATATTATCTACATATGTGCACATTACTTATCTTATTTGTTGTTATTATATGACAATTAGTAGTTAGTAGGAGTTGGTTAGGTATTTATATAGGGGTTTTATATAAGTTTGTGTCTGGTCGTTAAGGCAATGTAAATGGTTGTTATTATTTTTAAATTTATCTATTTCGTATAGTTCGAGGATATTGAGTAATTTACTTTTATTGTTATTGTGTAGGAGTTTTATATTATTGTTATCCTGGCAAGAATGGTTATGTAAATGTAAGTGTCATCCAAAGTTAGATATATGTGTCTGTGATAGATGTTCTTTTAATCTAATCTTTAATGCTCTACCAGTTTCCCCGATATAAGTCGCACCACAATCGTCACATGTTAGTGAGTAGACGCCATTTCTATCTAAGATGTGGAAAACCATTATACTATCTTAAATAAAAATCCAATGGTTAAATTTATAAATAAAACTAAGAACCTTATTAAAATTACAAAGCCAACATTACAAAAATATAGTAATAAGAAACAGCTACTACCTATGAATTCCCAACCTCCTAAATTATACTCCCAACCCAAACTCCATAAAGATAATATACCTATTTGACCTATTACAACATTTTACAATACCCCAGTACAATACATAGCACAGATTATCGTTCATATTTTCAACAATCACATTCAATGTAAACCCCAACATACAGTTAAAAATCGAGATAAATTTATTACTCAACTACAAACAATAGCACTACCACAATCTTGCACTCTAATTTCTTTCGATTTTAAAAACCTATTTACTAATATTCCTTTGACAGACACACTTAATATTATAAAAATTATATTAGACCTCAATTTAACTGACAAAACAGACAAAGAAAATATACTTAAATTAATTGGATTAGTAACAGATCAAAATTTTTGTCTCTTTAATAATAACTATTACGAAATGAAGGATGGATTACCTATGGGGTCATCCCTTAGTTGTCTATTAGCTGATATTTTTATAAATGATTTCGAAAACACTATATTAAAACATAAACTAGCTGACAATATAATATTTTGGAAGAGATATGATGATGATGTGTTTTGCATCTGGAGTGGTAATGATAGTCATTTAGTTACGCAATTTCACACATATATTAATAATGAACACCCTAATATAAAGTTCACCATTGAAAAAGAAGACAACAATAAGATAAATTTTCTGGATATTGCTATTATACAAAACCTTAATGAATTAGAATTTTCAGTATATCACAAGTCTACACAAACTGATACCATTATACCTGCCAATTCTATGCACCATTACACTCAAAAACTAACTACATTCCATTCATATATCAATCTTCTATTAAATACAACATTAAAACAAGAAAATTATAAAAAAGAGCTTAACATAATAAAACAAATAGCCTCTAACAACAATTTTAATCCGAATATTATTGACAAAACCATTACCAAAAAACGAAACCAAAATAATTTAAACACTATACAACCTTAACCATAAGACAATAATACTGACATAGAATTTAAATATAGAACTATCACACAATTTTATGGTATTTCCTATAAAATTCAACGTATCTTCAAAAGATACAACCTTGTTCCAATATTTAAAAACACTATCAAATTAAAATACATCTTAAGTAAGCCAAAAGACGCTACCGACATCTTAGATAGAAATGGCATCTACTCACTAACATGTGACGATTGTGGTGCGACTTATATCGGGGAAACTGCTAGAGCATTATATAGGTTATAGGTTATAGGTTAAGTAGGGTTTTAGTGAGGTGTGTTAGCCTTTCGTGAACTGCGACCTAACAGATCTATTGTTCTACCCTTAACCAATCACTTCCCAAGCAGTCCCACGTCCACCATGAACCTGGTAACTATCTTGGGGCTGATAATGCTCACTTCTTCGGGGGATAATCGGTCCCTGCCGAAGTGTGAAAGACGCTTGTGAGCAATCGCCACACAAATGCATAGTATGTGCTTGGTAGTTTCGTCTGCCGAATCACACAATCTGCAGTTTCCACTTTCCTCTTTTCCCATTTTCCGCAAATGGTATCGGAGGGCACAATGCCCTGTCGTGAGTCCGGTGAAAGTTCTTAGCTCGTTCCTTGTGAGTTCAAGCACCTTGTAGCTGTGATCGAGTTTCAGGAGTCGTTTTGATTGACGTAGACCTGGTACATTGTTCCAATACTTACGTCTTCTGTCCTCTTCCCATTTTTGCACCACCTCTCTTCTATGCGCCATG
>OZ018389.1:42974037-43007394 GCA_963969525.1 Ontholestes murinus | reverse complement strand
GTCCGAACGGGTACGTTTTTCGGTCTTTTGCTTACGCGCTGGACCGAAGGGCTATAAGGCCTTTTGTGCTGCCTCTTCCCGCGACATGCCCTTGCTGATGAGGTATTTAAACCTCTTCTTCCCAGCACCGCTTAGGCGGGGCTTGCGTGGCTGGAGGTCCTTGGGCTTTTGCCCAGCCTCGTCTCCACTGCTGGCTAGGAGTAGTTCCTCCCTGGCGGTCTCAGGCGCTAAGTCTTCTCCCGTGGCAAGGATTTCACACTCCATCGCCGTAGTTTCGTCCTTTGAGGGGGACGAGCCCTTATTTGTTAATTCTTGGTTCATTATTGATCCCACGAGAAGCTAGGGAAATAAACCATCACCTGCAGCAGAGCCCCGCATGCCACAGGAAGGCTATTTAAAACCGGAGGTCGCCTGGTATGCGGAGTTCGCATACTAAGACTAAGCTTCCCCTTAGCCATGCAGCCTTAGGCATATGCTGTTCCACCTTGGCTTGAGGAATTTTTTTATTGTGACTCTCCTTTCACTTGGTCCATGCAGTTAAGCCCAGACCCTCTTTCGCTCACTGCCAGCGAGACAGTATATAATAAATAAGAACAAATAAGATAAGTAATGTGCACATATGTAGATAATATTGTACATTTACCACTTGCATTTGTATTAATGTAAGTGTATGTGTGTATATATATATGTATATGTATATGTATATGTATATGTATATGTATATGTATATGTATATGTATATGTATATGTATATGTATATGTATATGTATATGTATATGTATATGTATATGTATATGTATATGTATATGTATATGTATATGTATATGTATATGTATATGTATATGTATATGTATATGTATATGTATATGTATATGTATATGTATATGTATATGTATATGTATATGTATATGTATATGTATATGTATATGTATATGTATATGTATATGTATATGTATATGTATATGTATATGTATATGTATATGTATATGTATATGTATATGTATATGTATATGTATATGTATATGTATATGTATATGTATATGTATATGTATATGTATATGTATATGTATATGTATATGTATATGTATATGTATATGTATATGTATATGTATATGTATATGTATATGTATATGTATATGTATATGTATATGTATATGTATATGTATATGTATATGTATATGTATATGTATATGTATATGTATATGTATATGTATATGTATATGTATATGTATATGTATATGTATATGTATATGTATATGTATATGTATATGTATATGTATATGTATATGTATATGTATATGTATATGTATATGTATATGTATATGTATATGTATATGTATATGTATATGTATATGTATATGTATATGTAAATTATATTTTTCGGGTTGGTTTTGGTGTTTTTAAAAACTTTTACTTTTTCTTGACACGAATAATTTTGATTTATTTGAATATTACATAACTTATAACGACGAACAATATAATGAATATAATAATAATGATTACATCTTACTACTCTTAATATAATAATAATAATGAATGAATGAATGTGCGCTCGTGGCTTGCGGTCCTATTTATAATAATATGGAATGATAACTAAGCAAAATGACATCTGGTGTTATTGCGGATGAAAATGGAGTGTTAGCAAATACCTAGGAAATGATGCAATAATAATTAAATATATTTCTTAATAATTAAAACGATTAATAAATTACAAAAGATTGTGTTATTGTAGCCGCCAGGTTACTTGTATATGTATATGTATATGTATATGTATATGTATATGTATATGTATATGTATATGTATATGTATATGTATATATATATGTATATGTATATGTATATGTATATGTATATGTATATGTATATGTATATGTATATGTATATGTATATGTATATGTATATGTATATGTATATGTATATGTATATGTATATGTATATGTATATGTATATGTATATGTATATGTATATGTATATGTATATGTATATGTATATGTATATGTATATGTATATGTATATGTATATGTATATGTATATGTATATGTATATGTATACCGTATGTCCCGTTTGAAGACGCATCATAGGGAATTCCCATGTAAAATTTTCAATTGCAGTTTGTATCTCTATTAATGAATGAAAATGATCAGAATAAAATTAGAATGATTCCTTTACCTACTAAAGATATTTTAGAGGTTTTATTTTTGTTTCATCTTCATTTTTAGTCAAAATATACCTTAAAATGTGTAAGCAAATATTTGATAATAAGATCCTCAAAATAGTAGTTGCTGTGAAAAGTCAGTGCTTGTCATCTAAATTGTATAACCTACAAATAAATAAATAATTTTAAAATGAGTGCTTACAACAAGGACAAGTTCAGTGCTTTAAAAAGTCAGTGTATAACATCTAAAATTACAGATGGCGAATTCCACAAATCCATTATTCTTGTTGAAACTAGTTAACACAAAGGTACAATTGCCCGAAACAGAATAAAACTTTTTTTACTATTTCTCATTTATTTTGTACAAAATTTCAAAACCGCATCCAGTTAAATTATAATTATTATACTATTCCAAACTTAGAAAGAATGCTATGTAAAGAATAAACATAAAGTGAAACCTATAAATACTTTAATTTGCGTTCAATAAAAATAAAACTAACAACGCTATTTTTATTATCCCCATACATTAAGTTTTTGTGGATATTCACTTCTTCATGTTACAATATGAAGAATGTTTTGAGACCATTGACGATTATTTTGTTTATTAGAAAGTACATTCATCTGTAAAACACCCACTATTTGGAAATGCCTTATTCTCGTTACACGTTTTCATAATAATTTAACAAAATTTAGATCTTGAATCAGGATCCGCTGCTCAGTTCTTTATGATTTTGGATTTTATAGGGTCGGTAACTATAAGCTTACACTTGGTATTAGATATACTGTTATCCTTGCAACAAATTTAGATCTTGAATCAGGATCTACTGCTCAGTTCTTTATGATTTTGGATTTTATAGGGTCGGTAACTATAAGCTTACACTTGGTATTAGATAAACTGTTATCCTTGCAACAAATTTGTTACAGTTTCTTCAGATTTCCTCCCTTTATTCCTAACACGGCACCGGACAGGTTTTAAAATTTATACTAAAATGTTCGTCAAAACTCAATTTGATGATCTGAACTTTTTCTTTGTGGTGTAAGCACTTATTTTGAATTGAAAATTTGTTTGTGGCTTAATCAATTTAGATGACACTGACATTTCATAGCAGCTACTATTTTGAGGATTTTATTATTGAATATTTCTTCGCACTTTTTAAGCTATATTTCGATTAAAACTCAAGATGAACCAAATATAAAACCTCCAAAATAATCTCAGTAGATCAAGGAATCAGTCTAATTTTATTTTGATAATTTTCGTTCAATAATAGAGATACAAACTGCAATTGAAAATTTTACATGGGAATTCCCTATGATGCGTCTTCAAACGGGACACACGGTATATATGCGTGTGTATGTGTGTCAATGTATATATTTATATAAATTCTAATTTTCATAGAATACTATTTAACGGAACATAGACTAGCCAATGTAGACTGCTACACATAACCTCGTATAAAAATTATATTTGACACGTGTTGTGATATTTTAATTTGTAATGTTCGTAATAGAAACAGTTATTATACTATCTTCGATTAATAATTTTTAAATAAGACGTGTAAGTAATAATATGTTAATAATTTAGTATAGCCTATTAGTTTAATATTTGTTCATTTTAATTTGTTAATATTTTTAACACGTTCTTAAAATAATTGACTTACTATTAATTATAATATTTACATTTTTATCTACAAGACTGTTCTTTATATATATATATATATATATATATATATATATATATATATATATATTGTAGTTTTCTGCTGATGATGGTCGTGGACCGACTAGTCCAGAAAATTAATTAAAATACTTTATCAGGAAGTACCATATTTTTACCCACTCATAATATATTTATAGACTGTTTGAGCATATTTTGATTATATTGAAAATTTTTAAATTAGGTGTTAACGGATTGAATTGTTGATTTAATAATTGTGGTTTGATCATAAAGAGCATGTCGAAGTATATCAGAATTTTTATTGAGATTTTCTCCTACCAAGTAAATGTAACCACGTTTTTGGCGGTTAGAAGTAATAAAGGAAAAGCTGTTAGAAATTACCTGTTCTGTACGATGTACTATTCCTCGGATGCTTGGTAAGTCCCTTATACAGGCTTCTATTTCTAGGGTGTTAGATATATTCTTGCAGATCTTCTCCACCTCCCATAGGACATTCTGTACCGCTTCGAGTTTGAGGCCAAACTCTGCAACGTTCATGTGGACCGCGACTCGCCATTCGCGAACTATTAATTTTACTTCTCCTCTTTCCTCGAAAGCGATCCCGTTGGTGGCATTTATCGGTGATACCTCATAATTGGCTCCATGGGTAAGATGCCGAAGTAAAATTACCAAACATACTAATCCATCAATGTATCGGACTAAGTTAAATTAATATCTTATTCCGTGTAAATTATTACACTAGATTCCTATTAAATAAACGTATAATTAAGTAAATTAACTTATTAATTAATCACCATTAATCGCAAATTCACATTTGGTAGTAAGGAGCTATGCGTGAAACATGCACCACGTCTATTTTGGCGTTCGCCGTCCGACCCATTAGAGTGAGATAATCGATCTCTCACCACCTCTCAAGAATTTTATAAGGGCCGAACAACTTGAGTAACAGTTTTTCACTGCGACCAACTTTCCTTACATGTGTAAAAACTATGACTACGTCTCCTACTTTGTACTCCCATTCAGTGTGTTTACTTTCGTACCTGACTTTTTCTTTTTGTTGTTTTGAATGAATGTTTTCCACGGCGACAGTTCACGCGTTTAGGATTTTGTTTCAGAATTCTTCCACTGTTTCATCCGTTGTTTCTTGTAATAATTGTGCTTCGGTTGGTAGGGTGGGGTCCCTTCCAACTAATAAAAAAAATGGTGAATAATGGCTTCTTGTACTGCTGTATTGTACGCGAATGCAATGTGCGAAATGTAGCTCCACCAGTCAGTTTGTTTGGTATTCACAAACTTGCTCAATATGTCTACGATAGTTTAATTTAGTCTCTCTGTTATACCGTTAAAATTAGGAAGATAACTCGTGGTAAGGTTACTTCTTATACCCATAATATTCTAGAGACTTGCAATAATTTCCGATTTAAAAACTTGATCTCTATCTGATAGAATTCTTCTTGGGAATCCATGACGACAAATGATATTTTCCATCAAAAATTTGGCTACTGACCCCGCTTTACCGTCCTTTATTGCCGCAATCTCTGCGTACCTCGTTGCGTAGTCGTTTGCCACAATAATCATAGTTTTTCCCGATATGCTCTTCCTAAAGGGTCCTAGTAGGTCAATTCCGATTAAATCAAATGGTTTCCCTACTTTGATTGGTTGTAGTGAGCCAAGAGGTTTCCAATTTTCCACACTCTTTCTTGCTTGACAATCTGGGCAGCCGCAAACGAATTTAATTATGTCTCATGCTGTCCCAAAAAATATCTTGTTGCTACTCTATTTAGTGTTTTTCTGACGCCAAAATGTCCAGTCTGGGTTCAGAATGGTTGCTACACAGGATGTCAAATTTTAAGTAACTTGGTATACAGAGCAGATGTTTATTTCCTGATAATGCTGAATTTTTCTTATATAATGCACCGGTATCTATTACATAATTACGAGCTCATCTTTGCATCGCGGGCGTGCTGAGAGTATTGGAGGTATCTAATATGATATTGATTATTTCTTGTAATTTGTCATCTTGCTTATTCTCCTTTATAATATCCTCTGGATATGTTGGCATTTCCTCATCAGCTGTTGTTGCTGTTTTGACGGGATGTCTTTATGCACAACTGTGTAATTATACTCCGATACCTCGCTAGTTTTCCTGTTACTATCGTGATGTGCTGCCCGTGAACTAAGTGTCTTAAATTACCGAAACTCCAAACAACTGCCAGTGCTTCCAGTTCGGAAATAGTATAATTTTTTTAAGCCATTGTTAGGGTTCGGCTAATAAATGCTACTGGATGTTTACCGTCATATTGTTCTTGTAGTCAGACAATGCATTTTTTAAATTATCAAACGTTGTTTGTTGAGACACTTCCCAAACAAAACCTTCCTTTTTTGTTGCGTTATGAAGGGGTTAAGTAATCATTAAATAATTGCGAATAAATTTCCTATAAAAATTGTATGTACCCAAAAAACTTTGAACGTCTTTTGTGTTTGTGGGAACTGCGAAATTTTTGATTGCAGCAATTTTTTCAGGGTCAGTTTTAATTCCTTCTTCGTTAATTACAAAGCCGAGTACTTTAATTTCCTTCTCCAATAAGATGCATTTCGAGGGTTTTAATTTTAAATTCGCTTGTCTGTGACTCTTGAAAATGTTTTTTAATTTAACTATTTGATCCTCAAACGTTTCGCTAAAAACGATGATGTCATCTAAATAAATTAGTACTCCTTCCATTTAAGTCCGTGAAAAACAATATCAGCCAACGCTGGTGCGTTACATAATTCGATCGGTAGCACGTTGAATTCATATAGGCCGTTATAGGTACAAAACGCCGTCAGTTCTTTCCTTTCTTCTTTAACACCCACTTGCCAGTAACCGCTTAATAAGTTGAGCGTGGAAAAATATTTACACTTGCCAAATGAGTTTAGGACGTCTTCTATTAGCGGTAAAGGGTAGTTATTTTTCTTAGTCACAGAATTTAATTTTCGGTAGTCTAAGCAAAATCTCCAAGAGTTGTCTTTTTTCTTTACTAATACGACAGGCGAAGACCATGGTGATTTGCTAGGCCTTAATATTATTTTGCAGCATTTCCTCGATTTGATTTTAAATAACCTGTTTTTCTTTGCAAGATGTCCGGTACGGTTTATATTTTATAGGTGTCGTCCCTGGGTTTAGTTCGACCTCATGTACTTGAAGGGTTGTAAAGCCTAGGTCGTCATTGTTGTCGGCGAATATGTTGGAATATTGAGCGATTAATTCATTGACTACCCCTTTTTTATTCATTGATAAGTGGTTTGTCGGTATAAGTTGGTTTTTTAAGATATATCCATTTGGATCATCCGCTAAAGTAAACACGTTGTTGATTTCATTGCTTTCTTGTAAGAATCCTATGGTGGATTCTTCCAGAAGTCTCGTATTAACGAATGCATGCGATTTTATTTATTTTTAACAACGTTGTTTGTTGAATCTGTAATCTTAATTAACTCTAAGTTTTTGGTGTTTAGAAACTGGTAATTAGGACGCAGTGTTGTTTTCCCTGGGCTGGTGGGTATTTCTGCAAAACTGGCGAAGCACTGCCCTGCTTCCACGATTAGTGTTTCCGTCAACATAGCTTTATTTTCTTGAGTAGGGTAATGATCGACGTCAATTTGCATAAGCTCGTCAATTTCTCGATTTAATTGTTCCATGTATTCATTTTGTTTGTTTATTTCTTCTGTCCTATCATTAAAACCTGGTGATTTATCAACATAATTTATCACAACACTATGTTTTTTCAGAAAATTATTACCTAAAATAAGTGGTTTGGGGACATTTTTTAATATAAGGGCTGTACAGTGGGTTTTTAAATTTTCTACCGTGACTGTAAATGATGCTTCTCCTAAAGCGTGTGTTATATTGTTATCCGCCGTACGTAATAAGTGCTTGTTTGCTTTGGTTCGATTAAAATTTCCTGCAAGTTTTTCTGATATTATGTTTTGACATGTCCCTGTGTCGATTACAATTTCCGTTGTTATTTCATTAATTTGTCCGAATGTTGTTAATATATTTGATTTGGTGTGGTACGAATTTGCGTTGTAAAAGGCGGCACTGGGCAATTTAAGTGACGCCTCTCTTCGTTTGGGTAGCCTCTGTTGTATAAATTATTGCAGGGAAGTGGCGTAGGTGCCATAAAAGATCGAGCGGTGTGTCCAGATTTCTTACATCGAAAGCAAATTGGTCTACCGTCGGTGTTCCTCTAAAATTGCCAACGAGTCTTGTTTTTTCCGTTGAGCTGCCGTAATTGAAAAAGCGGATTTAAAGCGTTATTTATCAGTGGGTGATTGTTGAGGTGATATTGAGAATTTTCTATTGCATTCTGTGTTTGCGAATTATTGGTTGGGAATATGTACGAGTTATGAAACGGGTGTGTAGGTATGCTAGCATGCGTGTTGTAAGTAAGGTGGGCGACGAGGGGATCAGGTTCTTGCAGATAATAATTCGTATTTTGGATAAAGAGGTAGCAACCGTATGATAATCTTGCAGTTAGTGCCGCTTTCTGAATGTCGCTCATTTTTAACACTACTTCTTTTAATTTCGTTTTTGTCATGCGTGATGAACGTAGCTCTACATATTTTTCTAAGTAGATGGGAAGCAGTCCGTCCAAAAAATATTCGATTAGTCTTTCGTCGCTGACTTGTCCTTTTAATATCTTCGTTAATACCCTGCTTCCGACAAGCTAATTTAAATTTAATATCACCCGTTATGTCGTCTCCCCAAACTGTGCAATAAAAGCAGCTTTGATATCCTGCCATGTCTTATCAAAGTTTATTGGTTGTGTCCTAAATTTTGCGTACCAAAAACTTTCTTCATTTGTGAGGAAAGAGCCGAAAAAGTGAAGCCGGTATTTGTCATTTCAATCATTTGAAAACGAGGCTCGTTCAAAAAGGCGAAGAAATGATATAAAATTGTGAGTCGTGGGGTCAAATGTTGGAGGTGTTATGAATGTTGGTTGTGCGGGTGCGAGAGAGGTAAGATTCGCGTCAGAAATTGTTGAGTCGGCCATTTTTCGTGATGGTATTGTTGTATGCTTCCGAAGTTGGTTTGCACTTTTTAGAAATTCGGCGGTCGCTGGAATGGCCTGGGCTACGAATTGCGGTGAATGTATTTTTATTGTTTTTAAATCGTCACTCGAAATAATTGATTATGCCGACTGCTTTTCCGACATAGACCAATTGTCGATGTTTTCTTGAATAAATACGATTTGGTTCTTCGGGTGCGGATTTGGTGAGCGTACGCGCGGTTTTATTACTACCGGTAAATACTTCGCCAGCGTTTGTATCGAAAATTTCGGTATTTCGGGTAGTCGGGCGAAATTCAGCGAATTCCTGATCGAGTATTTGTACTTGATAGCGGGTGTTGTAATTTGGTTTCTTTTTAGACATTTGAGTCCGAGTTAATGCACTGCATTTAATTTACACATAGTTCGCAAGGTCACGGTTTCGTCTTACAATTATAACACTCGCTAACGCTCACAGCATGAACATATTTATTACATTTATGCTTCCTATTGCCCCTGACCTCAATTAATGAAATTCTACTTAAATTATATGTGTTCTACAACACCTTAAATATTAACCTAAAATTAAACGGGTTTGGCTCCTCCAACACATGTCGTGAGGGGGTCATCGCGACTTTGAGATCAAAGGCAAAAGGTAGGATTACTGACTAATTATTAATAGGGAATGGAAGGTTACTTACTTGACGGGAGGAAAGATATTTCCTGTCTCAAATATCCCCTGTCCTCGACACTATTTTTTAAGAATTTCCGCACTATATCACATATTTGTAGTATTACAGCTTTTTGCACATTTAAGTGAGGCGGGGTATTTTCCACGGAGTGTCTTTTTTTGTCAACTTTTCTCAGCAGCTGCCTTCTTCTCCGTTAGCCGGTATGTTTAAGTTTAGCGGGATGTAATTGAGGTCATGTGCTTTAACGATGTTAATGCGATTGCTATTTATTCCAAGAAAGTAAGTACGCAGGTTAACTTCTTGGGTACGACATGTTTGGTGGATATTAAGAAGCCCTCTACCTCCTCTAGATCTAGGTAAGTAAATTCTTTCAATTGCCGATCGTGGGTAATATACGCGTAATTTGGTGAGTAGTGTTCTAGTTAGGCGGTCTTTTTATGTATTCCTGTTTATGTTTTTTGCACTGTATCTGGACCGTTGCACACTTATCTAGCCCGAATATCATATGGACATCATGACTGAAAATTTCGGTTGTACTGATGAGGACATCAAGGTGTGTATTATTGTCATCCATAAATACAAGATGTGTATATTGCGATTGAGTATCAGATAGAACCATAGCGGGCTTAATGTATCCCCTTGGAATATCCCCCTCTTTATTTTTATGTTTCTTAGGTTGTTTCCGTTACAGATGAGGTTTGTATTCCACGTACTCATATTTCAGTAGTTTCCTGATGTCTCGGTTGATTTTGTAGATTTTAAGGATATTTAGTAACCAGTCATGCGGGACCGAATCAAAAGCTTTAGTATAGTCTATAAAGCACATAGGTAGGTTTCGAGTTTTGTTTCTTGCCTGTTGTGTTATTATTGTATCTATAGTTAGTTGTTATTTGCACCCTCTGCTGCCTTTATTATTATTATTATTATTTGTTTGTTTTGTTTATCTTAGCTTATAGCTAGTTTTATCTGAATAACAGCAAAGCAGTTCAGCTTGAGCTATTATTATTATTTTTTTTTAATTTTCTCTTTTTAAGCGGCATCGACTGCTAAGACGATTAGCCGCTATTCTCTTTTCTTTTTTTATTTTATGAAACTTTTTAATAATAGTAATACTCGCCTAGTTGGTGTAAAAAAGCCTACTAGGCGAGACGAACGAACACAGATTAAATTAACAAATATAAATAAAACCGCTGTTGGGTGTAAATAGCCCTACAACAGAGGGACAAAACAAACACAAAATAATAAAATCACTCGACCTAGTTGGTGTAAAATGCCAACTAGACGAGACGGACTTTCACAAAATAAATTAACATGTAAAATAAAATAACGACTAGAAACAATACAATTCAATAAAACCGTTGCCAGGTGTAAAGAGCCTGGCTACTAAAAGGACCAGACAAACAAAGAGTTTACAATCACTCGACCTAGACCAGCTAGGCGAGGCGGACAGGATACAGACATGATAAAACAACTCCACCAAGTTGGTGTAAAAAGCCAACATGGTGGAGGGACGACACATTAATTAAAACTTAAGACTAGCCATATATAATAATAAATAATAATAAAACCTAAAACTAAGTAAAAACTATAAAACCGTTGTCGGGTGTAAAGTGCCCGACAACAAAAACAATACAAACGAATACAATAAAATGACTCGACCTAGTTGGTGTAAAAAGCCATCATGGTGGAGGGACGACACACAGAATAAAACTTAAAGCTAGACACAAAGATAAAACTTAAAGCTAAATAAAAGCGATAAAACCGTTGTCTGGTGTAAAGTGCCCGACAACACAAAACAATACAAAACGAAAACCATTAAATCACTCGACCTAGTTGGTATAAAGGGCAAACTAGGCGAGACGGACGTTCACAGAATAAGTTAACACTGATAATAAATTAACATGTACAGACGATACACAACAAATTAAAAACTGCTTAGCACAGTAAACTGGTCCTTACAGTAACCCTAAATTCTGCGTAGAAGTTCTGTCGCTTGCAGAAAAGCAACAACAGTTTCTACCGACAAAACAGAATTGCTCAAGTCGTACGTTACATTACCTCGGAGCTTCAGACGTACACGTTGATCTGTGTAGGCTGCACATTCCTGGATTATATGCCTCACCGTTAGAGGGTTATGACAAGTGTCGCATGTGGGTGCTTCGTCACCGGTCAGGAGATGAGAATGGGTCAAGTTGTATGACCCATTCGTAGGCGGGTCAGGGCGAACTCCTGTCTCCTACTAAGTGCGACCGGTGACTTCCATACTATCACAGAGAGTTTTGCAGCTTTAAGCTTACTCTCGAGACTCTCCCATTCCCTTTGCCACGTTTTGTTGACTAAAGCCATAACACAACGACACATAACGTAGTCAACATAATCCACGAGAGCTTCCTGACGGGCAGCTCTGTCTGCAATCTCGTTGCCTTCAATGCCGACGTGTGATGGCACCTAGACGAAGATAACACGCTTGCTACTGAGATGCAGATTGTACAGAACAGACATGATGTTCTGTACGAGCGGATCATTATTTTGGCGGTCGGCTATACTTTGTAGGGAAGAGAGTGAATCAGAGAGAACGAGGAATGTACTACTGCTAGACATATCGCAGTAGTGGAGCGCTTTCAATATTGCGTATAGTTAAGCACTATATACGGTGGACATTGGATCTAGCGACCATGATTGGGGTGTAGAATCAGCTACAATAGCCGATCCCACCCCAGTGTCGGTTTTCGATCCATCCGTATATATGCACACCTCACACACACCCACCGGCTGTATTTCGGGCAAATGGAACTCAAGACTCTTGCGGAACTCGCGCGCTCGGACACACACCGGCCTTGTGACAGACGGTCGCAAGGCGTATTTTCGGTAAGTCTTTGCTCTCTTAAAACATTCAAAATTTATGTATTTCGGGTAACTACGTACAGACGCTTCATATCGCAGAGGGAACCGAAGACGTCTGTACTTTAGCGGTAGTTAGCCGGCATCACAGCAGAGACTATTCCTTGGTGTGGTCCTATATACTGCACACTTTTAGTTAAGCCTGGACAGAACCAGAGCCTGATCAGCCGCAGCAAAACCTCTCTGCTCGCACCCCAATTAGTGTTAGAAAGGCACCTAATTAAATTAAGTGCCTTCTTACACCTTGTTGAACGGTCATTAATGTGGGGACGGAGTGACATAGTCCTGTCAAATATTAGTCCTAGAAATCGATAACTGTCGACACATTGAATGACAGACCCATTGATTTGTAGACTAGACTCCCTGTGTGGTTTTCTCAGACGACAAAAATGGACACATGCCATATTTGTCTCTGAAAAGCGAAAACCACACGAGCCAGCGTCTCAAACGATGTCATCAATGCTTCTCTGCAATTGTCTACATATAGCCGGGATGGTATCTCCGGCCATGTAGATTGCGAGGTCGTCGACATACAGGCACGTTTTTACGGGGGTACATACGGAAGCTGCAATATCATTTACCGCAATAGAGAAAATGGATACGCTATAGAGATTCGGATCTTTTCCAGATTTATTTAGAGGCATTATAGTTGCTTCTCTTCATGTAGATGGATACTCCCCTCTTTCCCATATTTTATTGTGCCTTGCAACTTACAGATAGATTATCTATCATTTTATATGGGATTTCATCGGGTCCAGGAGAAGAATCTTTACTAATGGATTGTTGTAATCATGATCCGAATCTGCCGTGAAGTCAATCGGGACTTCTAGTTCGCCCTTCCTGCGCCTAAATTCAGGTAAATAATTGGAAGAACTACTTGTGCTGGAGAAGTGCGTTGCTAATGCTTCTGCTACCTTAAAAGGCTCTGTAATTGTATTGCCTCCATTACACAGGCCTATAATGGACGGTAAGCACTGTCCGCGAATAGCACGCACTTTTCTCCAGACATCTGTGATAGAAGCATCACTTGACATGGTGTTAACGTAGTTTTTCCATGAATCGTTTTTTGATTGTACGATTATACGTCGGGCGACGGCCCGCTTTCGTTTGAAATTAATTAGATTTTCTTGCGTCGGGTATTTTTTGTAAACATTAAATGCTCGTTTCTTCTCTGCGATAACTCGACTAGCCTCAACGTTCCACCATGGGAAGGAGGGTTTACTAGTCGAACCAGAGGTACGTAGTATAGACTTTTCTGCTGCTTGAGTAATTCTGAGATTAATACTAGAAAGAGTGGAATTAATATCTTCTAAGTTAACGAAAAACGAGACCTCCTTCCGAAACTTTTCCCAGGTGCCAGCGCCTAGGTCTGCGTTCTACGGCCCTCGGAATATTAGTCGACAGGACGAACGCTTCCGTGTAGATCTTAGAGGGCCTGCCACTGAAGACGTGTGGCGAGAGTGGGTGAATATATTGTCAGATATGTTGCTGAGAGTGTCCCATTTGCGGCATTAAAGTATGTTGGCTGCCCGGTCTTAAGAAGTACGGCTCCTGCGATATCCAGAAGGTCTTCAATATATGCACCTCTGGTATCGACAGCCGACGAGCCCCATAATGGGTTATGCGCATTAAAATCTCCCAGCAATAGATATGGTCTAGGTAACTGCTCGATTAGGTCAACTTGACGGACCTCCCAGTTTGCATCTGGTAGGTACAAGTTACATATGGTTACAGTTAGTGATGACTCTATTTTGCACGCTATTGCTTGAAGAGCAGTCCTTAATGATATCTCTTTAAAAATAGTCCCTCTTTTTAAAAATATGCTCACTCCTCATCTAACACTTCGACGGGGTATACCATCCTTTCTTAGGATGTTATAATCTCGCAGGCTAAATAATTCCTGAGGGGGGAAGTGGGTCTCTTGAAGACATATACAAAAGGGAGTATATTTTTTAAGGATGATATTCAGCTCAACAAAATGCGACCATTTGTTCCAACTCTTTGAATTAAAATAAAATATAAAAACCAAGACAACAACGAGGACGGACAATTAAATAAATTAAAGAACACGTGCACTTAACAGATAAATTAAAAAGACATTTTCCGGCTCAGGATTTGTGGCCTTTGGTTTTCTGGCCTTTCCTTTCGGCCAGCCAACTGGCCTTTTCGCCTGCTGGCCTGAGCATTGTTTCTCACTCTCTGATTCAGAGGGTGATTGCTCTCTCTTGCAGGCTGGTAACCTTTCTTCATCTGAAGGGGTTTTGAAATGGTTTCCAGCTTCTGATGTTACGGTCGCTGGAGTGATAATGCTCTTCTCCGCTTAGGGGAAGATTCACCTTTTTCGCTTATCATATCTCCCAACGTCTTTTTAATTTATTCTCCTACTAATTTGGCAATTATTGGTGTTAATTCGGAGAGCAGTTGTTCTGTGATTAAACGTTTATTCGCAGCTTATGCATACGAAATATTTTCTACTGGAGCTTTCGATAATGTTAGCTTCTTCTTAGCATCAAAGTAACTGATTTTCTCCCTAGTTCTTAGTTCTTGGACTGACTTTTCGAAAATAAGAGGACAACTCTTGTATCTGGCGGAGTAATTACCTCCGCAGTTAACTCATTTTAACGGCTCGACGCACTCTGTACCGTCGTGGACTGGTTTACCACAGGCGCATAATGCTGGGCTTTCACATTTGGTACCCTAGCTTCTGACACCTGAAGCATCGCAGAACATTAGGTATGTACATTCAGACTTGTAAGCTGTAAAAGGCTATGTTGACTTTTTTTTTGGGGAAAACTGTCGTATTAAAAGTTAATACAAGACGGTGAATTGACTCATTGGTCATCTCGTTTGGTCTTGATTCGTCTTGTTTCGATTACATTATGTTTTTTTTTTAAATCTTCTAAAATCTCTTTGTCGCTGCACGATACCAGGTCTCGACAGTAAACAATTCATTTACATAATTTAAAGTTTTGTGTACAATAACCTCGACGTCAAAATGTAGAAACTTGTTAAGTTTTAACAGTTTAATAGACTGTTTCTCCGTCTGGGCCTTGATCATGAGCCCATCTTTAATTTTCTTGATATTATTAACTTTGCCTATCGCCTGTTCTATGAATTTTGAAATAGAAAAGGGATTTACTTTATTAAAATTTAATCCGTCTTGTCTTTTCACAACAAAAAATCGAGGCATAAGAGCCGCCGATTTTTCTTTAAAGTTTTGGGACGCTGCGTCATTTTTTTGAGAGGGTGACTCCTCTATAGATTTTTTATTAATAGTTCCTATGAGATTCCCACGAGTAGAGCAGAAATAAAGGTCGACTGCAGCAGTGCTCCCATACTGCAGCAAGGCTAAATTCAACCGGAGGTCGCCAGGTATCCGGAGGAGACCGTATGAGATCAACTGACGCGTGGCCATCCATCCCTCGGCACGGTACGATTGACACCTTGGATTACGGATTTTTAGTCGAGGTTACTCCTCTAGATCTGGCATGTTCTGCAGAAACAGGATCACCTTAGGTAGATTATACCAATGATGGTACGCATCATTATACCAATGATGGTACGCGTCTTCGGGGCGGAGAAGCTAGGGTGACACCTAACTAGGGCTAGCAAGCTAGCTAGGGCACCTATAAGACACTACACGCCCCCCTGTGGGCAGAACCACTCGATCCCATTATTATTATTACTTTTTTTTAGAGCGGCATCGACTGCTAGGGCCATTAGCTGCTATTCTCTTGTTTTTTTTTCTTCGACACTTTTTAATAATAGTAATACTCGCTTAGTTGGTGTAAAAAGCCAACTAGGCGAGACGGACAACCACAGAATAAATTAACAAATATAAATAAAACCGCTGTCGGGTGTAAATAGCCCGACGACAGAGGGACAATAAACAAAATAATACCAGACCAGCTAGGCGAGGCGGACATGATTTAGACATAATAAAAACAACTACACCAAGTTGGTGTAAAAAGCCAACATGGTGGAGGGACGACACACTAAAACTTAAGACTAGACACATAGGTAAAACTTAAAACTAAATAAAAACTATTAAACCGTTGCCGTAGAGCGGGTGGAAAGTGCCCGACAACAAAAACAATACAAACGAATACAATAAAATGACTCGACCTATTTGGTGTAAAAAGCCAACAAGGTGAGATGGACAAGATACAAACATCAATCATAAAAAACAACTCCACCAAGCTAGCATGGTGGAGGGATGACACACAGAATAAAACTTAAAGCTAGACACAAAGATAAAACTTAAAGCTAGATAAAATCGATATAACCATTGTCGGGTGTAAAGTACCCGACAACAAAAACAATATAAAACGAAAACGATCAAATCACTCGACCTAGTTGGTGTAAAGGACCAATTAGGCGAGACGGACGTTCATAGAATAAGTTGACACTGATAATAAATTAACATGTATAGACGATGCACAACAAATTAAAAACTGCTCAGCGCAGTAAACTGGTCCTTACAGTACCTCTAAATTCTGCGTAGAAGTTCTGTCGCTTGCAGAAAAGCAACGACAGTTTCTACCAACAAAACAGAATTGCTCAAATCGTACGCTACATTACTTCGGAGCTTCAGCCGTACACGTTGAACTTTGTAGACTGCACATTCCTCGATTATATACCTCACCGTTAGAGGGCTGTGACAAGTGTCGCATATGGGTGCTTCGTCACCGATCAGATGATAATGGGTCAAGTTGGTATGACCAATTCGTAGGCGGGTCAGAGCGACCTCCTGTCACAGTAGAGACTATTCCTTGGTGTAGTCCTAAAAGCTCCTGTAGCGTAACGTATACCTGCATAGTGTATCGAATCTAAGACTTGTAACCACGAATTACGAGTAGCGGAATACACTGCGCACCCGTAATCAAGCCTGGACAGAACGAGACCCTGATACAGCCGCAGCAAGACCTCTCTGCTCGCACCCCAATTAATGTTTGAAAGGCACCTAATTAAATTAAGTGCCTTTTTACACCTTGTTTCAAGGTTATTAATATGGGAACGAAATGACAGAGTTCTGTCGAAAATTAGTCCTAGAAATCGATAACTGTCGACATATTGAATATCAGAACCATTAATTTGTAGACTAGGCTCCCTGTGTGGCTTTCTCAGACGACCAAAATGGACACAGGACATCTTTATCTCTGAAAATCGAAAACCACACGAGCCAGCGTCTCGAACGATGTTATCAATGCTCCTCTGTAATTATGTACACATAGCCGGGATGGTATCTCCAGCCATGTAGAGGTCGTCGACATACAGGCACGTTTTTACAGGGGTACATGCGGAAGTTGCAATATCATATACCGCAATCGACAAAAGGGTTACTTGGCTAATTGCATAGCCCTGCGGTATACCGTTTTCTTGTACGTGGAGAGAAGAGAGAGAATCCCCTACACGTACTCGAAAACTCCGGTGCAACAAAAAGGACTGGATGAATTCAGGCAGATGGTCTCTCCCCACCGATGCAACTTCCTCAGAATGCCATGACTCCATGTCATATCATACGCCTTTTCCAGATCGAAAAACATCGCGACTAGGTGTTTTCTCTCCAGAAAAGCGGTTTGAATGGCATTCTCTAAACGGACCAGATGGTCAATAGTGGAATGACGTTTCCTAAATCCAGACTGGTAGGGTACGATCAGTCATCGCGACTCGAGAATCCATACCAGTCGGCTATTGACCATTTACTTTACTCAAGCAGCAAGTTAACGAAACTGGGCGATAACGAGAATCAAGATTCAGATATTTTCCAGTCTTGAGAAGAGGCACAATAATGGCTTCTCTCCATTGCTCCGGATATTCCCCTTTCTCTCATATCCAATTATACAGTGACAGGATATGGGCTTTTGATTCATATGAAAGATTTTTGATAATTTTATAGGGGATATTATCCGGGCCAGGAGAGGAGTCATTGCTAGACCTAAGTGCCTCCTCTAACTCTTGAAAATGGATGATTATAATTAAGATCCGAATCTGTTCGAAAGTCTAGTGGGGCTTCTAGTTAATTTTTCCTACGCAAGAATTCAGCTTGATAATTGGAAGAACTACTAGTGCTAGAGAATTGTACTGCTAGGACTTCCGCTACATCCCAAGGCTCTCTGATCATAAATGCTTATGATGGACGGTAGCCTTTGTCCGCGGATAGCATGTACTTTTCTACAGACTTCCGTGACTGTCGTGTCACTCTTCGTAGGATTTCTTTTTTAAATATTAAACGCCCGTTTCTTCTCTGCGATAACTCGACTAACCTCAACGTTCCACCATGGGTCGGAGGATTTACTAGTCGAGCCAGAGGTACGTGGTATACACTTTTCTGCTGCTTGAGTAATGCTGAGATTTATTATATCTAGAGTGGAACGAATATCTTCGGTGTTCTTAGGTAAGGCGACTTCGTTACGAAATTTCCCCCACTCTGCTAGATCCAGGCGTCAGCGCCTGGGTCTGCGTTGTATGCCCCTCGGAATATTGGATTATAAGATGATTGGGAAGTGATCTCTTTTTGTGTATTGTCTATTGCTAAGAGTGCACCATTTGAAGCATTAAAATGCCTTGGCAGTCCGTTATTTAGGAGTCTCCCTCCCGTGATATCGAGCACTTCCTCGATATATTTACCTCGGATATCGAGACGAGAGGATCCCCATAACGGACTGTGTGCATTAAAATTTCCCAGCAATAGATATGGTCTAGGTAATTGCCTGATCAGATCGACTATCTGATTACGCTCCCAGTTGCCATCTGGGAGGTAAACGTTGCATATCGTAAGAAATGTAGGGGATTTGATTATACATGCTATGACTTGAAGATCAGTTCTTACTGATATTTGCGTATAAATACATCCTTCCCGTATTAGTATGCCTACACCCCCCCTTGATCGATGGCGTGGGGCTACATCTTCCCTAAGGATGTTGTAGCCCCTTAATGAGAACTCTTGTTCGGGTTTGAATAGGGTTTCTTGTAGGCATACGCAGAAAGGATTGTATTATCGCAGAATGATCTTCAGTTCCCTTATATGCGATTTGCCACCACGGCAATTCCACTGGACTATTTGTTCTAACTCTTTTAAAATAATTAAAAATTAAGACAAAGATAACGATAAGGACAATACATTTAAAAAATTAAACAATGCGTAGACTTCACAGATAGATTAAAACGACATTTTCCAGTGCTAAGAAATGGCCACCGAATCTAGGTGTCTATTATCAGACCCAGAGGTGTTGGCCTTAACTTGTCTTTTTGCCTGCTGGTATATTACTTGTTTTTCACTCTCCGCCTCGGAGAGTGCTTGTTGCCTCTTGACGGAAGGGAGTTTCCCTTCCTCCAAGGGCGCTTTGAAAGTTGCTCTGGTATCCGACGGTGCAGACGCCAGAGTTATAATTTACATCTCCTGTTGGGAGTTGGAAATTGGAACTCCTGATACGGGAATTCCTTGTGAGATGGAGGTTTGTTTTGCAGATGTTTGTAAACCTGCAGTCACGCTTCCTTCTCTTAGTTGAGATATACCTCCTGCACTACCTAATATCTCTCCTACAGTATTTTTGACTGTTTGACTAACAATCTCTTTTAATAGTGGTGTAATTTCTGAGATTATGTTGTCTAATTTTATGTCTTTTGTTGTTGCTTATGCGTATGACACTGTTGCTACTGGTGGTTTAGAAACTGCTAATCTCTTTTTCGCTTCAAAATAGCTGATTTTCTCTTTTGTTTTTAACTCTAACATTAGAGATGAACCTAAACCTGGCAGAGTGGTTTCCACCACAGTTTACGCACGTAAGCGGTTCTATACAGTCCGTTCCCTCATGAAGTGGTTTACCACATGAGCAAATTGCCTGACTATTACACCTTGCTGAGGTGTGTTCGATCTTCTGGAAGCGGAAGCAACGCAACACACTAGGTATATATTGTCGGACCTCAATGTGATAAAATTCGATGTTAATCTTTTTAGGCAGGACAGTTGTGTTGAATGTCAGTACGATCTAAGGAGTGTTTACAAGTTATCACGTTTTGGGATTTTAGATCATCCAAAATTTCTTCGTCGCTGCAATTAACTAAGTCTCGAAAATAAATTATCCCTTTCGAGTAATTCAACGTTTTATGAACACTAACTACTACGTCGTAATGTAAGAATTTGTCCATTATAAGCATTTTACAAGATTGCTTATCGTTAGAAACTCAATTATCAGAACCTCTTTAATTTTTTTTCACTACTTCAGATTTTCCAAGAACTTGCTGGATATATTTTGATATGGCGAATGAGTTCACTTTATCAAAATTGCCCTAGCCCCTATAAGACGCTACATGCCACCCTGTGGACAGAACCACTCGATTCCATTATTATTATTATTATTTGTTTGTTTTGTTTATCTTAGCTTATATGTAGTTTTATCTGAATAATAGCAAAGCAGTTCAGCTTGAGCTATCATTTAAGAATTTCCGCACTATATGACATGTTTGTAGGATTACTGCTTTTTGGATCAGAAGTTTCTTCGAAAGTTCACTGCGCTCCAAATTTTGTTGTAATTTCTGTGAGACTACACCGTTAGAGGTGTATTATTATTATTATTATTATTATTTGTTTGTTTTGTTTATCTTAGCTTATAGCTAGTTTTATCTGAATAATAGCAAAGCAGTTCAGCTTGAGCTATTATTTAAAAATTTATTATTATTTGTTTTGTTTATCTTAGCTTATAGCTAGTTTTGTCTGAATAATAGAAAACAGTTCAGCTTGACCTATTATTTAAGACTTTCCGCACTATATGACATGTTTGTAGTATTACTGCTTTTTGGATGGGGGTCAGAAGTTTCTTCGCAAGTTCACAGCGCTCCAAATTTTGTTGTAATTTTTGTTAGACTACACCGTTAGAGTGTAATAAATTTATTTGCTGAGTATGATGGGGTGATGGCACTTGTATATTACCTATTGGTTGATTAATGTCGTAAGATGTCACGTGCGCCACCACTCACACTGCTCAGGGCATTTTTTAGCACGTAATAAGTCTGTTCGATATAAGTCTTCTAATTGTAAACACCATTATAATTTTAATAATTCTTCATTTAATTTAATAAAAAACCAGTAAACTAAAAAACTCCAAGTGATATTAATTCCGGTGACGGGCATCCACAACTAACCCAGCGATCGCTGCGAGCGCCAAAAATCCGCACAACAAATTGGTGTCAGGTGTGGGGTTTGCTGTTGTGGATATTCGATTGTTAGACGAAAAACTTTTGCCGACGAGTCAAGAACGATGCAGTAAAACGTAAAAGTGCCAAGTCGACAGCCAAATTTTCCATCCGTTTGAGGAATTCTCATCGAGCGCCACAACCGAAATTAATATTACCATTTCAATATCATCAAGAACTCCAAGAACTTCAAGAACTTCATCGTCGAACTTAATACCAATGCAGTAAGTCCTTTTTCATAAATCCTAAGCCTTGAAAATTTTGAAAACATTGAAATTATCGATCTTACTCATAACTCTTCAAACTCAACAGAAAGGATGTCGTTCTCTTTAGATATAGCCTTGAAAATTATTCCTGAATTTCGTGGTGAACGCGCGGAATTACATAAATTTCTTTTGTGTTGTAACGTAGTACATGCCAATTTCAGAGAAGACGAAAGACCGTTATTAATAAAATTAATTCAAACACGACTAGGGGGTGATGCGTCCAACTTAGTTAAGCATCGTACGTTTACCACCTGGGCGAAATTTCCTTCAGGAACAAGTCTTAGAAACTAGATCAATTTCACAATTGCAATCAGATTTAATTAATTGTAAACAAAATTTTAAAGGAACTGCTCGTGAATTTGGTACACGAGTTGAGCGAATCCTTACGGATTTGATTAAGCGAGGGTGCTTAATGCTTATATTGAGGGTTTACATTTCTCGCTCCGGTTAATAATAAAAGCTTCCCGTTTCGATAAATTAAGTAAAGCCATTGATGCAGCGGTTGGAGAAGAACGCATTTAAGCTGCGAAACATCCGAAGCAGAAAGATTTACGAAAACTAAATTCAAATTTTTTTCATAAAAAATCCTAAATCATCAAAAAAGTATGATTTTTGTGATGAATTAGGTCATACCGAACCCGAATGTTTTAAGAAATCAAACGGTCAGCATTCAAAATCTTTTCCTCAGTTCCCAAAAAACGAAATAAAAAGAGAAGTTTTCGTAAACCATGCAAATTGTGCATATTGCAAAAAAACAGGTCAACACATTCGGGATTGTTATAAGAAAAAACGTGCAGACGAGTTCAAATCAAAAGTTCCGTCTACGTCATCAAATACCGTGTCGGGAAACGCGACACCGGCGAGCGCCACACCTGCAGCGTCTCGCCGCACAAACGAATTAAATTAAATCCTTACAATAATAATTACGCACATCATAATAAAATTTTTAAACATAATCATAATATCATCATTCTTTCACCAATGAATTGAACTGTCCTAATCCTTCAAAATTTTATTCAAATACAGTTCAATCTTTGAAAATCTTAACAATCGGTCCTCTTCAAAGTTAAAACACATCTTTTTAAATCTTAAAAATTCTTTTGAAAGCGTAATTATTCCTTTAGAAATTGCAAAAAATAAACGTGCGAATCTTTTTCTGGATACCGGGAGCCAGATAACTTTAATTAAAAAATCATGTGTTAAAGATGACACCTTTTGTTTTATCGATGAAAAATTAGAATTAAAAGGAATTTCAGAAAATACAGTGCTTACTTATGGTATCTGTCATAGCAACATTAGTCTTGGCGAAGACACAATATCTCATCCTGTACATCTTTTTAGGAACGATTTCCCAATTTCTTATGATGGAATTCTAGGAAGGGATTTCATTACAAAAAACAGGGCAGATCTTAATTTTGAAAAAAAATATCTTAAGTTTCTCATACAATGGAAACTAAATTATTTGGTCGATTAATAATAATCAATCATTACAATTAAGGGTTGTTTATAGAAAGGCACTTGGTTGGTTTCATAATTTTTACGATTTATTCCGACTAGTTTCGATTTTTACATCATTATCTAGGAATGGTACAGAAGGTAAAATATTTTTGCTTAAATACTAAAATTTATACATTCAGGTAATGAGGGCGATCATAATTAAGGAACTCCAGATTTCATCGTTTTCGTTTACGATGTGTTTTCCCCGTTTTAGCGCTTTGTTAATTTCTAATCCCTCTCGGAGATTTAGATTATTTTCTTCGAAGAAGTGGTTATGTGCGATGCAATGTTTGGCGAAACCGGTGGTGCCTTTATTGTCTAATATGGCTTTGCTGTGTTCTTTTAATCTTATACTGAAAGTTCTTCCGGTTTGGCCAACATATGTGGCATCGCATTCACCACATTGGATCTCATATATGCCGCATTTGTTGGATTTGTCTATTATTTTTTTTGTTATTTATTAAGAGTTTGCTGATATTCGTTGAATTTGTACATATAATGTTAAATTCATTCCCAGTTACGCAATTTTTTTATTTTATTAGATAGATCATTAACATATTCTATATTAATCCAGTTTTTGTTTTTTTATTCATATTGTGGTATATAAAAATATCTTAATAGTTGTGTCTGTTTTTTCTTGTATAGTAATTTGTCTATTATTTTTGTATTGTAGCCATTATTCCTGGCTATTGTTTTTATGATTGATAATTCTTTATAATAATTTTCTTTATTTTGAGGGATATTAATTAATCTATGGAGGTATGCATGAAAAGTACTAAATTTAATTTGATCGAATCTACTGGAATGATGGTATCGGTAAAAGTTTCTTTTCTATATATTTTAAACTGTAATTTATTATTTAATTTAGTTATGGTTAAATCTAAGAAGTTGAGGGAATTGTTGTTTTCTATTTCTGAAGTGAATTGAATATTTTTGTTAATTGAATTTAAGAAATTTTCAAGTATATTTAGTGGTCTAGATGTCCACGTCCAAATGCAGAATATGCCATCTACATATCTTGTCCAGTAATGGATATGTTTTGACTCACTTTTATTTAAAATATTATTTTCAAATTCTGACATAAAAATTTCAGAAAGTAATGGTGAAAGGGGGGAGACCATTGGTAGACCGTCAGTTTGCGTATAAATAGTATCATTAAATTCGCAATAATTTTGTTTAAGGCAGAGGTGAATTAGTTCTGTGATTTCTTTTTTATTTATTTCTGGGTTATCAGAATTGTTGATCTGTTTTTCTAAAATAATTTTTAGTTCTTTTACTGGGATTGAGGTGAACAAGCTTTTTACATCGAAAGATATTAATTTTGCATTTGGAGGGATGACGAGAGTTTTTAATTTGTTGACTAGGTCTATAGAATTTTTAATTGAATACGGCGATTTGAAGTTAATGAAGGTTGGAAGTATTTTATTTATAAATTTACATAGGTTATATGCTAGGAAATGTATGTATGAATTTACTATTCTTATTGGAAAATCATCCTTATGGAGTTTTGGTAGTCCATATAAAATCGTGACCGTATTGTTTGCTTTTGTGAAAATTAAATTATTATTTATAAGTTTTTGTTTGATATTTTTTATTATTTTCAATTCTGACTGTTTTGCGTTCTTTATTTTATATTTAGATTTTTGTTGTGAAATTAATTTAGCAATTTTATTTTTTGTCAATGATCTATCATTTTCTGAAGATAACTTATTACATATGATTTCTGCGTCTATACCTAGTGTTTCAATTATATTATTGGATTCGATTATTGGACTATATTTAAGCCTTTTTCTAGTAATAAGGATTCTCTTGGTTCAAAATGGACATTTGATAGATTTACTACTCTGGGATAGAATTTAACATCATTAGTCTGACCCATAAGAATTAAAAGTAAATCCTTATCGTAAATTTAAATTTGAAAATCTACGATTAATCTTTAGATATATTTTTAATAACACAAACATAGAAATAACTTTCTATCATAAACAAATTAAAGAAACTCTGTCAACGTCAGAAATAAATACAATTCTTAACGAATATCATACTACTCCAACTGGAGGGCACAAGGGAATTTATAAAACGTACAGGAAAATAAAAACCAAATATGAATGGAAAAATATGTACAGGGACATCAAAGAATACGTTAGTGCGTGTGAAGTATGTAAGCGAAATAAACAAGTAAAATCAACAAAAATGCCAATGACCATTACAACGACGGCAAAACGTCCGTTCGAAAAAGTATTCCTTGACATTGTTGAACCTTTACCGGTGACCGAAAATTTTAATAAATATTTATTAACTTTTGAGGATGATCTTACAAAATTCAGTTTAGCTATACCAATTCCAAACCAAGAAGCTATTATAATAGCTAATGCGTTCCTCACAGAAATTATTTGCTTATTCGGAACACCTAAATGTTTACTTACAGATCGGGGAACGAATTTTACTAGCGAATTGTTACAAAACGTTTGTAAATTATTAAAAATTAAAAAGATTCAAACTTGTGTTTTTAGACCTCAATCTAATGGTAGTTTAGGACGATCACATCGAAACATTTCTGAATATCTTAAACATTTCATAAACAAAGATCAAACTAACTGGGGCAAATGGATTCCCTACGCAATGTTTACATACAATACTTCAGAACATTCCTCAACAAATTATACACCTTTTGAGTTATTGTTTGGACAAAAAGCTAAATTCCAAATTCATTACAACAGCCACCAGAATTAAATTACAATTATGATGACTATGCAGTAGAATTAAAATTACGCTTACAGCATTGCCATGAACTTGCTCGTGATTCATTAACTCAAGGTAAAGAAAAATCAAAAACTTATTACGATATATACACAAATGCTATAAATATCGAAATGGTGATTATGTTTTATTAAAAAACGAAGTAAATACTCGTGGTAGAAGTAATCAACTAGAACCAATATATAATAGCCCTTACGAAGTCATGGAAATTAATGACCCTGTTAATACAACAATACAAATTAAGCATACGAAGGCAAACTACATCCTTTTCTTATGAGTCCCGCGAAATTACTAAATTTATTATTAAATTCTCAAACATATGTTCCAAAAAAAGTAATTTTCCCCTTTAAGTTGACTACAGGAAACATGAATATCCTGTGCACCTTGGTAACGCCTACAATTTTCCTTAATTTATCCTACACATACCATTGGTATCATCGACTACATACGAGCGAGCTGATACGAGTTACGAGCGTTCCTGTACACATCAGAGATGACACATTCGCGTTCATCACCACCAACCATCAGATCCCATAATGGATCAACTTCGAGTTTTCTTCACTCATCTTACAACTTCAGACTACAGAACTGTGTCAGCCATCCAGAAGGGTATATATGCAAGCAGCAACTGCCATTGTTCTCCGTGAATGGTGTTAGTGATTGTGAAATCAATAAAGGCTCTAAAGTGTTACCTAAAATCTGTGAAGTTCGCGTAATAAACATCAGAAGTGTTCTCTTAATCGCGTTGGACGATAACAGATTCGTGTATATTTCACCTGAATTACAAAATATTCGCATAAATTGTAATAACAAATCAACTACTTTAAAATTAAATTCCTCAGGAATAATTCAATTCAATCCTTCTTGAAGAATTCATAATGATAAATTTGTGTTGAATGCCCACTGTATACGACTATTAAACAAAACGTACTCACTAGATCTTATAACCAAGTCATTCAATTAAAAAGACATTTTTGGAATTAATAAAAGTTTTCAATTACCTCATTCTTTAAAAGAAACAAACGATGTTCATGTAATACAACATTTTCAAGGGTTACATAATCTAGGTGAAAAAATTAAAAATTTAAAATGGCAATTTACTGGAATAAATTTTGTTTTTGCATGAAAGTTTGTTGCTTAGTGATTTTTTCTATCAGTTGCTCGAATAAAAATCGCGAATAAACAACAAACTTGAATGTACTAAAAACAAAATTTATTCCGATTTAATTTTCATCACGAATGATATTTGGAAAGACTATTCCACGACTTGAAACGAGTATCGGTGAATGGTTCAATATTTATATTCAAATTTTTATGATATATCTCCTGCAGTATTTTGTTCGAAAAAAATCGTCATTAAATAACAACTCCCTAATAATCATTTGCATTTACCTTCTTCATATTATACGTCCAGTCATCATAATTGCGGCAAGAGTTTCCGTTGAAGTTTTGCTAACAACTGGTAGTTTTTATCGGCGCAGAAATCTTCAAATCGTTTCCAAACACACGATCTCGTTTTAGTTTTATTTTTTGGTACAGAACTTGCCACCGTCGCATTTATTATGGATGATGAAATGTTACCAAACCTTTTGATTTTATAACCTACTTGCAACTGACATACGTAGAAACAACGTTTTTCGCTTTTCGCTAATTCAATTTATTAGTCGGAAAATAGCTAACTTCGGGTTATTCAGGTGAATAAACAGCAAATTGCTGCATCCTACATCCACGAGGGAGTGATGTGTGGAAGGCATGTGTAAGGAGTGAAGGAGGAAGATGGGGCAAATATTATTATTATTATTATTTGTTTTGTTTTGTTTGTCTTAGCTTATAGCTATTTTTATCTGAATAATAGCAAAGCAGTTCAGCTTGAGCTATTATTTAAGAATTTCCGCACTATATAACATGTTTGTAGTATTACTGCTTTTTGGATGGGGGTCAGAAGTTTCTTGGGAAGTTCACAACGCTCCAAATTTTGTTGTAATTTTTGTGAGACTTCACCGTTAGAGGATATTACAATTAGGATAGTTACTACTGTGTTTAGTTGCCAGATGTTCTTTATGTCTATCGCCAGATTTTCATACTTGGTTATTTTTTCAGCCTCTGTTTTGCTGATATTATTATTATTTGTTTGTTTTGTTTATCTTAGCGTATAGTTAGTATTATGTGAATAATAGCAAAGCAGTTCAGCTTGAGCTATTATTTATAAATTTCCGCACTATATAACATGTTTGTAGTATTACTGCTTTTTGGATGGGGGTCAGAAGTTTCTTCGGAAGTTCACAGTGCTCCAAATTTTGTTGTAATTTCTGTGAGACTACACCGTTAGAGGGTATTACAATTGGGATAGTTACTACTGTGTTTATTATTATTATTATTATTGTTATTATTATTATTATTACATATCCCTCCACACTCCACTGCACTAGACAACATATAAATATTTTATCTAAAGAATAATAGGTCGTTGATTATCAAATTTTTATTTAACTCATTGCAATGGTTTCGCCACAAGGTATTTTTTTCAGATAAGTAATATACATTAAAATTATATTTCATTTACCAAATACAATGATGTTTTTTATTGGTGTAAGTAGAGAGGGCAGGGACTTGAAACATTCTTATACGAGGCAAGTTGGATAAATCCTGTTGATCGTTTAACATTTCTTTTTGTTTTATTTTTATAAATTTTCAAATTTTCCAATAGTGTAAGTTTTTGTCCTTTCTTTGCTTCGTGTACTATTTTGAAATCAAAATTTGGAATGCGGTTATATTCTATTAGATGGATAGAGAAATTTGATGTTGCCTTCTTGCCTATATGTTATTTTAAACAATCACTACACATTAACACGCAAATTTTAATCTATAATTTTTTTATACCTAAGAAAATATATAGCATTCAGTGTCTCTGAACAGTTTGTATAATTTTTGCTAGAATTTATTATTTCAACATACTTATTTTTATTTAAATACATTGTTTTATTATATATATACTTATTTAATAAATATATTTTAACACATGCTTATGCCATATAATTTTATTGTTATATGTAATTTTTGTTTTTCATTTGAATATCATAGTAAACTAGTAAATGGTTGAGCATTATTATCTTTGTTTTTTCGCGTATATTATTTAACACCTGGAAACTAAATTATATAATAATTTAAAAATACGAAAAAAATTCGTAATTTAAATGTCGACATATTTGTTCGACTAATTTTAACTTTATCTATTTTGTATGCTTCGCACCTTTGATTCTATTGAGACTAAAATTTAAATTTAATTTAAATTAAAAGAAATAAAGACTGATTAATTTGAATTTAGAAATTCAATAATCCAAGAAGCATAATTTGAATTTATTAAAGATTTTTTATTGTTTAGATTATTTCGTAAACCTCGTTAAAAAAATTTCTGAGTTTATGGACTTTTAAAGTACATTATACCGCTCTAATTTTTATATAATTAAAAGAAGGATGAAATTTTTGGACGTATAATGCATTACAAAACTGGGCCTGGCGAAATCGTTCAAAACTTTTGTAAAATTAAATTCATAAACGGCTTTGCTTGAAAACACGGGGAAGTTCGGTGGCTGGTTTCAACAATTTAGAATTTTCGTATATAAACGCATAGAAAAATTTAATTTAAATTAACTTTACCATGTAAATTATATAGGCACAAAGTTACCGCACACAGTTTTTATAATACTTTTATTTAAACTTGGAAGCGTGGAACCAATACTAAAATGATTAGGGCACTGTAGCCACCATCTAATTATAATCATTAGGATATTTTCTGTTACTGTATTACCGCTCACCTTGAAAATTCTTAACCATCACCTAAATAACAATAATTGCGATAAGACGTGTATTGTGAATTTCAACGTTAAAATAATATATTTTAACGGTGTTAATTGAATATTAATAGGAATAATTAATTTTACCATATTGTTAATATTTGTAACTCGTAACAACATCTATATAATAGAATTCTTGTTTGTCCCTGATGAAGGAATAAAATAAATCCGAAAGCTTGGTGTGTGATCAATTAGTACACTACAAAGTCCCTGTGGTCTGATTCTCTATGACAGAGAAATTCTCTTGTTTTAGTTCATATATATATATATATATATATATATATACATAAGAAGCAAATAAGGAAATAAAATATGCAATAAAAATGACATAAAGTCAAAATGTAAACAGTTACTTGTGAATAATAATTTGAAAAAAATCACTAAACTTAAAGTATGACAATCAGAGATTCACCACCTCCTAACAATAAATCTGCCTTTTTATTGCAAAACAAAACACAAAAACTCTTCAATATTTATCTTAAGCTGAGGAGTAATTGAAAATAAAAGTTTTTTGATAGGACTGGTTTTATGATACAAGTATTTTAATGATTTGTTACTATACAGCGTGAGTATTTTTTAAATGTTCTCTATGGAGATCTTGGAAACTATAAGAGATAGAGAAACCGGTAAATGGAGAAAAAAGAAAAAAGTCAAAATCCAATAATAGAAATATTATGCAGATTAATAAAAAATAATCAGAAAATTTTTATCGCGATTATTTTTCGAAATATGACGCAACCTTACATTTTTTAAAAGGAAACCATAGTTGGCTATCGCCTCATTTAAAAGTTAATTTTTTACTCTTTAATCCAATATCCCATATGACATAGTTATTTCTAAAAATATGTGAGTTAAGTTTTATTATAAATAAAAAGTGGGTAACCATGAAAAGGATGATAGTAAAATAGTTGCAGTTGTTTATAATAATAGCAATACTGTAATTATTAGTTTTACAGAGATAAACCTAAGTGAAACAACAGCATAAAGTAATTTTGTAATTATCAAAATTTTAACGGAAGGGATATTTTAATATTAAAAAAAATTGGTCAAAGAGAATGCACGCTCACAGATATATGTACTTCGGAACATAGAAATGATTTGAAGTCTAATTTTTTGATATTTTTCTCTATCCAAATGTTTGAATACTTGTATTCCAGTTGCCCCACAAGATGCAATGGATGGGTCAGCCTGAAGGTCGCATAATTCTATTTGATATTTAGGTTCAACAGAGGTAATATCGATATTGAATGGATCACTGAATAAATTAATACTCATCTTTAAACCATCAAATTGAGAATAAATTCTATTAAAATCTTCAATAAGCATATCTAATTAAGTAAAAAATGTCAAAATTCTTTGTAACATTCAAAATGAAATAAATTATTTTCCGGCAAATTTAACTTCTGAATACTGTTACATGTTTATAAAGACAACGCACATCTTGATCTTTTCATTCGAAGAATTTAGTGAAAATATTTAAATAATTTCTAATATCTGTTAGGAAAGCAAGTGAACAAAGAAAATTTTTATCACCTAAATTTTATTTCAAATCTTCATCGATCCAACTTAAAAAAGATGAATTTCTTTTCGAAGTCTATAAAATCTCTTCAGGCATTTTCTCGCACTTCAACAGCAAATATTACTATGTAATAGCAAATCACCATACTCAGCTTGCAGTTCGTCTAAAAAAGTTTTAAATTTTCGATGTGTAACAGAACGATTTCCGCCATGAATCAAATTTATTATTTTGCAAACCTTGTCCATTACGTCTTTTAGTTTTAGTGAAAGACCACATAATGCCTCATGATGCACAATACATAGGAACATTCAACAATTTATTCCCTCTTATTCAGTCAGTTACAATAGTAGTGCACTTGTCAAATCCGCCCTACGGAGCTATTGCACATTTTAGTTAGTTATAGTGTAATAATAGTTATTTAAGGTACAAGTGTAAAAAGTGATGCTTTATTGCACGAACTGGCGTTTAAAAACACGAGCGAGGAACGAGCGAGTTTTTTTAAAGCCAGGAGTGCAATAAAGAAACTTTTTACACGTGTGCCTTACAAAATTTTATCTTCGTTCGTAAAGGATTTCAAAGAATATATTCTTATGACTATTCCACTCCTATTGCATGTAGCCAATGAAAATGAGGCATGTGATTGTATTAGGATTTTGCGAGGCAAATTGTTTAAAAAGTGTTAGATGTTGTTTTGATTGATTGTATCAATTAATATTATTCAATTTTTATTCAATTGAATAAGTTTATTTACTTATTAATGAGTGCAAATCTGCATACTATATTCATATTTTATTTTTTTGTGCAAAAACCGTAAAAGATATCAAATATTATTAAGATACAAAAAAGCTTTAAAATTAATTGGTCTTTCAAGAAATATTTTTTTTAGCTTTTAGTGGATGCACCAATAAAAAAATATTTTAGTTTTTAAGTGGTGGTACTACTGTTTTTTATACTTCCTGTCAATCACTAATGACCATAATAACTGAAATGATGTATAATATTATGATAGTTATTAATAATAAATTTCATTCAAATCGAATAAAGAAATAAAAATTTTTGAAACTTTGAAGACAAATTCCGGCTTAACCATAAATTTTTGGATATAGATAAGTTGTGTTATATCATCATATTTTGACCCCAGAAATATATGGTCCATCCATTTCCCCACATTAACGGGACACACTGTATATACAGGGTGTCTCCTTATTGTGGGGGAAATGACTGCACCATAGATTTCCAAGGTCATAGTATGATGATTTAACGTAACTTATCTATATCCAAAAATTTACGGTTAAGCCGGAATTTGTCTTCAAAGTTTCGAAATTTTTTATTTCTTTTGTTTGAACTGCTATAATATAATACATCATTTTGGTTATTATGGTCATCTTGACACGCTGACACGCCGATTTGTTTGTCCGATGTATTTTATGATGTTAGTCGAGTGGCCTTGAATGGTAATTATTTGAGAGGTAGTGTCTGGTTTGAAATTGTTCTGGCTGAGGGCATTTTTTCCTGCTGTTTTGTCTGTTAATTTGATTGAACGTGTTATTAGGGTCTTTACAACTGAATGTATCTGTGCTGACGGTGGTGCGATTTGGCATTTAAATATCTGTTTTTGTGAGTGTTTTTTCTGTAAATGATGTGCCCAAGGATTCCATCCGGTCGTTATGTTATTAAGATGCCGAAGAAAGGTAATATATTTTCAATTTCCGTTTTCATGCTGAATTGGATTCCATGGTAAATTGAATGTAAGTCTTTATTCAGTCAAATTCCTAGTGATGAAGCCATCAGCATCATTCTTGAAAAATACAAACCCTCG
>OZ018389.1:42878961-42973837 GCA_963969525.1 Ontholestes murinus | reverse complement strand
AGCTTTTGTTTATAAACAAAGTCAGTTGACACATTCGAATCATTTTTAACGACCGCAAAAATGAAATATTCCTTAAACGAAAGAATTAACATGATCCTAATAATAGGGGAATGTTATGAAAATTGTCTCTTAGCGGAAAGAGTATATCGCGAAAGGTACCCTGATAGGAGACATTCTAATAAGAAGACATTGGAGGAAGTTTTAAATATATTTAAAACCACAGGCAGTGTCAAGTATCTGAAAAAAACGAACTTCAACACTGTAACTAAGGACGAGGAGACACAATTACAGGTACTTACTTCTGTAATAGATAATCCTAGCACGAGTACACGTATAGTAGCTCGTGAGACTGGGTTAAGCAAGGCGAGCATATCAAGGATATTAAAAAAACATGAATACCATCCATATCACTATGAAATTCACCAGCATCTGAATAATGCGGATTTCGAGAAGCGGTTAGATTTTTGTTTATGTGTTTTAAATAAAAGTGGCGATGATGAAGATTTTTTGAATAATATTTTATTTACGGATGAATCATCTTTTAATAATAACGGATCTTTTAATCGACGTAACTGCCATTATTACAGCACCGAAAATTGCCACAAATTTCAAATTACTGATCGACAACATCGTTGGAGTATTAATGTATTCGGAGGCATTTTGGGTAATTACGTCATTGGACCTCATTTTTTCGATGGATACTTGGATGGTCCCATATTTTTACAATTTCTCCAAGAAGAATTTCCATTATTATTAGAGAATATTCCACTGAATATTCGCCAAAACATGTGGTTACAGCTCGATGGTGCGCCACCTCATTTTTCATTGGCGGTTCGTCAATATTTAAATAGAATATTTAATAGGCGATGGATTGGAAGAGGAGGTCACGTAGCTTGGCCACCTAGATCCCCTGATTTAACCCCCATGGATTTCTTTTTATGGGGGTATATTAAAAATCAAGTATACACCACTCCTCCCACAACTGTTGAAGACATGAAGGACAGAATTAAGGATGCATTTAGATCAATAACACCCAATATGCTACGAAATGTTAAACTATCGTTTCAAAAAAGAATTGAATTATGCATTCAGTGCGATGGTGGTATTTTTGAAAATTTGTTATAAAAAAATAATGTTGTTATTATTTTGTTAATTTCATTTGTTGTTTTTCGTTATGTTTTTTGAAATTCTAAGACGATATTACGTAATTATGTACATATGTGTAAATAAATTATTCAATTAGTGTGTTAATTTGGAAATATCTCGAAAATCATTGGTTGTGTTAACTGACTATTGCAATAATTGATACTAATAATTATTATGTCGAAAATTAACAAAAATGGATATATCTTGAAAACTATAAGTAACAGGTATAGAATACCTTTATACTTTTTGAAAGATAATAAAATTTGCTACAAGATAGGTTTATTAGATATAGGGTGTTCCATTTAAAGTAAGCACGAAATTTGACCTTGAATGTGTTTCTGTAGACACATTAAATTATCAAAACATCTTAATATTTAAAATTCCTATAAATGGCCTAAAATATTCACCCATTAGTCTAATATACTGACACAAAATTTCATTTGTTTTCATTCACCTATTTGAAAGATATAATTTTTTTTCGAAACGTCAATTTTTCCAAAATTGTTTAAATATTTCAGAAATTATTAGGTTTAGGCATATGATCTTATAATGAAAGTTACCCTTATTTTTGATGTAGAATCTGAAAAAAATATCAAATATGGGGTGTTCCATAAGAAAAAACATAACTATGATACGCCATGCTTTTATGGAACACCCTGTATATTTAAAACTAATTTTAAAATGTGGTCCCAATACACCTACATACTCCTGCGAAAACGGATTTTGAAAAAAATAAACCGTTTAGCCGTAAAGCTACTCGGCGCGCACGCTGAGACACCCGGTATATATATATATATATATATATATATATATATATATATATATATATATATATATATATATATATATATAACAATAGACAATTCTTTGTTAATTATTAATTGTTTCAATTGTTAAGAAATATATTTAATTATTATTGCATAATTTCCTAGGTATTTTCTAACACTGCATTTTCATCCGCAATAACACCAGATGTAATTTTGCTTAGGTATCATTCCATATCATCATAAATAGGACCGCAAGCTACGAGCGCACACATTATTATTATTATTATTAGCCACGCTCGTACATATCATTTTTAGTTATGTAATCATAAAATAAACCCAATTTATTCGTGTCAAGTAAAAGTTAAAATTTTAAAAACACCAAAACCATATATCTATATAAATATATTTATATATAATCACTAGTAAATTAGAAGTAGATACAGGTTATTAAACGGAAAACATATATATATATATATTTTTTAATTAAGGTAGAAATATAATATAAAAATGGTCGCTAGGCCTATGAGATGCAGAAGAAGTAGAATTATTAATAAAAGCCGACAAAGACTTATTAAATAGATGCTACAGGAGTAAAAATACTAGAGTGATCGTAAATTAAAAAAGAAAATGAAATAATTTATAAAGCAGCCCCTTCAATTTAATGTTAGAAAGATTTGGAAAGAAACAAAATATATATATATGTACAAAAATAAAACTAATTATTAATAAAAGTTCACATTCAATTTGAAAAATATTTATAATTTAAAGATAAAATCTACACAGTTATATATAAACACTAAATTAATAAAAACTTATGGGGAGTATTTATTACTTTGCTGTGGGTTCTATTATTGTAACATAAAAATAATGTAGTACAATACTTTCTTTCCAGAAGAAAGAGAACTGACAAAATATCCCCCATTGATTTATTAGGTAAGTAGAATAAACGTTCAATGAGATACGTGCACGTATTCAAAAACTGTGTAAAATTTTACATAAATGGAAATTTCTTCATAAATTTTATTCAAATATTTATTTATTTATTTATTTATCTTCGGTCTCCTTTTTAAAATAATACATATTAACAAATTAACTCAAATAAATAAAAAAACATACATAAAAAATAGTGTAATAGTATTTATTTCTCTAAAAAAATTGAATAACAAAAAAACTTCCTCAACTGAGTTTTGATTCACCATTCCATGCTTTAGTATCGTAGACATATAATAATGTTAACTAACGCGCAATTAAATGTAATATATAGCGTTGAAAGTATTAATCCTAATCGATCTAATCGTTTTATTTAATGTCGTTCCAATAAAAGCAAACTTAATTAAAAGACGGAGTAGTGCATAATTGACGAAAAAGGTAATCGCTAGAGCAAAAAGGGTGAGTAATTAAAACAGAGCATTGATTAATTTTGAATTAAGATAAAGTATTATTGCTGGAAATACTGTATTTAATTACTAAATAAAACCTAAAAAATGTCGCACAGGAGTTTATCCGTGTATGTAAATCTATTCATATTGTAAAAGAATTAGTTAAATTAGTCATTAGATATAGTAATTAGTCAATATGCATAATCGTATATTAAGTGTATATAAAAATGTGCTTATAAATCTATACAAATATAATTATTTTGTGTTAACACGTAAGTAAAGTTTAATTAGAATAACATTTAAACAGGCAAGCTTAATTGTACTGCTAAGTTAAACTGATAAAATTTTAACATTATATTACAATATTTATAAATAAATAAATTGTTTCGGTTCAACCTTCGAAAATTTCAAATAATGATGGATCGAGGTAAATATTTCAATTCAAACCAGAATTTTCACAAATTATATTATAAATGAACAGTTTGACATTAAAATAATATTGATTACAAAAAAACTTACATAAGCGCAGGTGCAGTCAATTGGTAAAATTTTGGAATATACTTACAAATACCGTTATACCGGTAATATTTTGTTGCTGCTATAAAAATAACAAAACTTTTTAAGAAGCAAGGAATATATTATCAATCTGGATTAATATATCACGACGAGAAATTGCAACAATCTAATTTCTTTTTTTATGACAATGAGACACGATTGTCTTAAAATAAATAAATATTTTATTAAATTACCTATTGTCCATTCTCATCAAATTTCTTTCGTCCTCTTTCTGCCAGTAGCAAGATGACATGCTTATTAAATTTTGTTATTTGCTGACAAATAAACTTATTCATTTGTAAATTCAATTCTCTATGTTGTAGGAAGCGGAATTAATATTAGCCTCCGTCAGATCTCTAGAAAATGGGCGTTCTACCCAAGCTGCAAAAGTTTTGTTAACTTATTAAACAACTATAGGACCTCGCACGATTTTAAGGTATTCGCCTTTCCTATTGTTGTCTAGGTTAATCATTTTTTTATTGAGCTGATGACAGTATACTCTAGAAATGATCATTTTGTTGTCCAGTAGAAGCTAGAAATTACGATTCGATTAAAGTTACTGTAAATATATAGCTTTTCTGCTAAATATTGGCGTTCGAAGTGGTTCTATTTGGTTTATCTTCAGTATTCCATCATCACTTTCATTTTGTGTTGACTAAACTAGCCCATGTCCCATTATCAATTATGATATTATTTCTTAGTCTACCACAACCGATAGAGAATTATGTAGAACACTTGGCCATAAATAAATATAATTTTATTGACAAAAGAGTTCTTGTACAATAGAATTATATCTTTCCTATTTCGGGCTAAGTATTTAGTTGTACCTGTAAACCCATAGGATAAATTTACTTCCACTGACCAAGAAAGAAGTAACTACCTTTGATATTAATAATTTTATTTTATGTATATAACCCGCCGAAACGTTTTGGACTTCGGTGGCCAAGTAGAGTGCCTGCTCATGGGCTACGGTGAATTTCTCTAAGGAATTATTCACCTTGCGGATTCATGAATATGTGTGTGCGTCTCACACATTATTGATATTGTTATTGGCTAATTTTCGTCAGGTGTTAGTCAAATCCAATATAAAAAAGTAGTTTTTTTCCTTTTAATTTTGGAGCTTATTTGAAAGGTCATAATTGTCCTGTAAACTCGTCTTACGTGGTTTGATATAGAGTTTATATATAAATTAGTCTTCTCTTGCTCTTAGAATATTTATTGTAAAATCTTTAAAGTTCAATTCGATGGTCTTGAATTATTTAGCTTATATAGTCACTTAAAGAACTAATAGAACAAATGAGCTAAAAGAGCTTTTATTCCTTTCTCGAGAAAAACTTTATTAATCATTGTTGAATTTTGTCAAAATATTAGTAGTTGTTAATAAGAATAAATTTGCATTTTATAATAATTTTGTTAAAACGTCAGAGCGTTTACTCTTTGTTTAGTTATTTTATTTTAACCATATTTGCATAGCCTGGAATAATATAATAATAAATAATTAAATAAATGTTAAATAATGTGAAGTGAATTATTTTATTTCTGCAATATTTTTTTACAATATTAACCATAGCGTATTTTAAATTCTTTTCGTAAACATGTATGACAAGTTTGTTATGTATGCAGCAAATAAATTTGAAGACTCGCTTCTTTTAAGGTTGTAGCCTCTAGAGACCTGTTATACTGATTTTTATTCTATTCTTTGCCAAAATATATTTTAAGCCATATAAACAACTTAATTAAATTATTGAGGACAGACTAAAACTTATTATTATTATTATTATGTCTTTACTAATTACTAAAAAAACATGTACAAAGGTAAAGAAAAAAATTATAAGAGTAGACAGTCAGGCAATAATGCCTCTTACTGCTCTTCCACTTAACCTACAAAAACATAAATTATAATAAATTTCAACAAAATTATATTTCGAACACAAGCAGAAATGATTTATTTTAGTAGTTTGTCGCAGAATTGAAAAAATTAAATAATCATTATTTTTATCCTCATTAATAATTTATATTATCTGCTCAATTTTTAGTCGAATAACTGCCGATTAAGTAATTTTCTTTCAGATGCCATCCATTCCACAGTATTACATTGTTGTATTAAAAATTTTTGGTAAGATCGTTCGACGCAAAGATTAATTGCTAGGATGCGTATTTCGTACTCCAAATATGATAGCCCTCAATTTGAGAATACAATTTCGCCATTATTCAAAATCATATCCAATTTGGAATTAATTTTGAAAAGATGTTGACCATTCCTAAAAATTATTGTAATTCTTTTATATTGACAGGTGTTTTCATATCGACCTAAATATGAAATCTTATCCTGAACATTTTAATTTTTTAACTATCATCTCGTTATAACTTTTCTAAATGTTATTCTCCATTTTTCCCTCTCATTAATATATCGTTGATATAACATACTACTCCTAGAAATAACAATTTCTCCATAAATTTTTGGAAAAATTCTGGATAGCTTGCTTTGCCATAAGACAATCGCGTATATGAAAATATACCTTTATATGTGGAAATGGTTAAACACTTTTTTGTTTCTGTATCTTCTAAGATTTGGTATGCATGATATGTATGAAACTACAATTAATTAATTATTTGGGTTAAGTGTTATTTTTAATTCCTTAACTTATTAACCTGCCAATCTCTTGTTCATCCTTTATTTTGAGAGCTAACGGAAAAGAGGGTGGCTTTAAAAAGTCCAGGAATCTTTCATTATCCGCTGTTTCTCGAGGCTGGGCCTTTCCGACGAGCTGCGTCAAGGTTAATGATACCTTGCTTGCGTCTTTCTCAAGTAGTCATTTAATTATTCTTTCGAATCTCACTCCAATTACAAACATATATTTCATTACTAATTCCAATTCGGGACCAAATTAGCACTTTGATGTTAAGCATTTGAGTGAGGGCCACTCTGCAACACTTTTATTTGCTTCTTTTTAGAGGTATTAAATGTATATCGCGATGCGTAAAATGACTGCAACGGACAAAAATCCTTGGTAGCAACCTCGACTGGTTCACCATATAAAATGTCGTCAGGGTTTTTGGGCACACGCAAATTGCGAAAAATTCATAAATTTTCATAAAACTGCACGCTTAATGTCCGCTTCTACGATAACTTTTGGGTAGTTTTACCAGTCAGAAACCTTGGTGTTGCTTTCAATAGCTACTTACGTTTGCTATTAATTATAATTTATACTTGTTTTATTAACTGATATTTATTTTAATACTTAATATTTAGTTCAATACATAATTCATACTTTACTTTGGTTTCGATAGTCAATAGATGACACATTGTTGGTTACATCTTATTTATTTTATATTTTTTTTGTAAATATTGACGCACCCCCGTTTAGAACTTGTTTACGTCCCTTTTGGGATTTGATACGGCCAGTTCCTCAAAAACTCCTCATGGAATAAATTCCGTGAGGAAGAAAGGCAGATAGGAATTAACCCAGCAAAAATATATTTATTTATTTATTAATGGTTACCTTTTATAAAATATGTAAATAAAAAATAATCTCTAGAGATCTATAACTAACACTAATTAACAAAATGTAAAATAAAAATATACCAAAAAAAGAATACACAATTTTCTGCTCAGTTAAAAACATACAATTTATTCTTGATACATCTGACTTGAATTAACCAAAGTTCAAAGAAAATAAATCAAACGTTGCGCTTACATTTAAATTATTTGCAAATTGCATCATTCTTAAAATAGGGTTATTATAAGAATAGTTATTTGAAGTAATGTTAAAATGACAACAAATTACATTAAAATATTTATACCTACAATTAAAGTTATATTTAAAAAATACAAATAAGGTCATTTTCTCTGTACACGTTCTAGTTGTTGTTTGTATTTTTTTATAATCGTGAGACTAAATCGTAAATTCATATTCAACATTTGACCGCACCAAACCGAAATACAATATTTTACGTGTTTCATAATTATTTGACCGCAGTCAAGTCACCCAGTCGGTTCTTGGCACTAAGGCCTAGATTTCCGGAATCTCTTATTATTAGCTCTAAGGGAGTTAATAAAATAGTCTTCATATTACACATTTAAATTCACCGAGGATGTATTATGTATTATTAACAAATTAAAACAAAATTAAAAGTAATTGAAGGTTTACTAATGGATTTAGTCAAATCAGATGAGAATAAGTTTAAGATATATTCCTCAAAAATAGCACATGGCCATGGTCGTACTACTAGATGTTTACCAATATCTGGTGAAAAAAAATGGTAGTCGATCTGTAAATGTAATAATATAACTTTCTGTTTACGTTAATCAGTCTAGTATTTAGTGCCTTCTGGTGTATTGAAACCTGTCTTAGCATACGTTCATATCGAGTCTTCTCCAGCATGCAGTTTTGTACAAGTCGAAATAGCCACGCTAAATGTTGTACTTGTGGTGAGACTGGACAGCTATAGTCACTATGTCGTGCAGAAATTCAGAAACTCTGTTTCTCTTTCAATTTGCATGTAAACGTTGTAACCTAAACTCGGAACACTCACACAGGAGAAATTAAGCCGCGAATTCGCCTCCTCGTCTGATCTGTCTGCCTGGTCCTGTCCATTTCGTGTCGTTGTTTTATATTATTAAATGCTAGAAAGGATGAACGTCTGACCTTAAATGTAAATATATATGGTAAAATAATGTTGAGTCTTCTAGATTCAGGTGCATCATGCACCAGCAGAAAGGTTTGGAATATCTCAACTTAAAATTAAAACGGGGAGTTGTATGTGCAACGGTAGCAAATAGCGAGAGTGTTACGGTGTAGAACTCCACTGTAATACTGGAAGTATTAATTATAATTAATATATTCAGTCTCTCATAATCCAATTTTGGGTATTAATTTTTTGAAACATATGGGAATCGAACCTAACCCACGAGAATTTAATCCGGAAACTCTTACTCGACTAGATACGGTGGACACAGTTGATAATTTTTCTTCTGCGCAACTGAAAGGTTTGAATGATATGTTAGGAATACATTTGAGAAAAATGGGAAATTTATTAGATTCTACTACCTATGTGGAGCATGAAATCAAAACCGCACGCTGATTCAATTAGATTCAAGTCCAAATCACCGTGTCCATCTCATGTAGTGATGATGAAAAAGAAGTATAACTCCTATCATTTGTGTGTGGATTACCGTAAGGTTAATCTCCAATACCCTTACACGACGCTAGAGTTTTGTTTAGCTTAGATATTAGGTAAGCTTATTTGCACATTCCGGTAAAGAAAGAGTCCAGACTTATTACAGCATTTACGTTACCTTATCGGTAACGGATGCCGCATGGCCTGCTTAACTCTTCTGCAAAAGTTCAACGATTTGTAGATAATATTACCGACCCTAACCTGAACGGTATCGTTACTGCAACTCCGAATTGAACAGCATATGGAGATTGTAAAATAACATATTTGTCGTCCAGAAATCAAATATTTAGGATATGTTTTCAGTTTTCTTAATATGATAATACTGTCTATATTTTAAGCTATTATTATCTTCCTACATACTTCTATTATTGATCGGACAAGCACGTTAGCAACATTGTTTTTGATATTTATTATATTTAAACTTAGAGATATGCTACTGTGATAACCGTTTCTTTATTATAAACTTTTATCTGAATAGTGTCTATGTTAGTAAAAACCGTTACCTTTTCTAGTAGCAAAGCTCACTAATTCAAACAATTGAAAGTTGCTAGTTTATTAAATAAATACAATTCATTATATCGATTTGTATTAACAATAATATTTAAATTACCACCTAGTATGATATGTCTTTTATGTATGTTCAGACGAACTAAAAAAATATTATAAAAATGTTATAAAATAATTAAAATCTTCCGAAGGAGAACGATTCACACATACAATATAGCAATCAAGATTATACACATAAATACTCGACAATTCACAATTATTTTTGTAAAAAAATATGTTTTATTTCAGCGCTGTTAATTGATTAGGAATCAATACATTTAAAAAATAAATTAAAACTTATTAAGGCATCTACAGCAACAGAAGTAGTAATGGAAGGGATACCCACATACAATATTTACCCTTTTAACAGATATTGCTGCTGTGATACTATTATTGTTTTATGAGGGATTTTATTCTCTGCATTCATTATTGGCCCTCTATAATTACTACGGTGCGTGTATAGAAAGCTGTTAACAATAAATTAGCTGCGGTTGTAAATGTACATTTATCCGTAGATGGTCAGTTTCCTGAACTGCAATAGTTATTTTTCTATTCCTATAATGAAATATGTATCATAATTATAGGTTACTATTTGATTATGAAATGTGGTACATTGTATGTTATGTATTCATTATAGGTATTAGGTATTATTTATTTTATCCAAGATGCTAACAAAAGTATTCCAATTATATACATAATAATTCTTTACAAAAATTTCGATCGCACTTGAAACGGCTTGAATTCACAGAGAAAATGTGTTCTTCCATTCTCACCCTCTATTCGTCTGGCAAAAGTTCTGCTCCACGAAGTCTTCTTCATGATTATTTATCAAATGTTTTGCCAAATATGGCCTTTTTGTCCCAAAAAGGGATTATAATTTGACACTACGTGTCATTATGTTTGACATAGATTCGTTATCATAGAAACCATTGTAGCACTAGTGCTACAATTTATCCATTGTAGCGCCACAATAGTTAAACAGGCGAGGGTTAAGCTTTTCCGCACAAAAGTAGGTTGTTGGTTCCTAATGGGTGCAGAAAAGCGCATTTCCCACTCGTTGTACACACTATTTTTTCACATACTGCACATAATTTACAAATATGTTTGAGATTTTATTTTTGACATTGACATATAAAAATGAAAAGAAATTTTATATCGATATATCCACATTTTCTGTCACTTGTATTGTACTTTTAAGTATAGAATTGACCATAATGTAGAAGCCTTTATAGTCTTAGCCTATAATATAAAACTTAAATAACAAAACTATTAATAATATACCTAATTAAACTTCTTCATAGAAATACGTCAACATAACGTTTTCGGTCCTCTTCTACATTTTTGCATTTTCTTTATTTTGCGAATAATTCGTACATTTTTTATATTTGTGCTTTCAATTTTTTGGCTAACAGGATGAACGTTGCCTAAAAAGCTGCTTTTAAAATTGATTTCTCTTATGTTTCTGTCATTTTTCGCTCTTATAATTACCGATAGCAGTTTTGTATATATTACACAAAATATATATCTGGCATTGACTAATTAATAGTTAACAAAAGTAGTGCGGATAAGTGTATACATGCAGAAAAGTGTACCTATGCGGTACTATGCAACAAAATGCCACTTTTCTCAACGGTTTTGGAAGCGGAAATATAAGTTATTTCTATTAAGTATATGAAACATAATAGTATAGTTTTTATCTATTAATAAACCATTCTTCGCTTTTATTACTTTCCCTATATACGAAGTATATATAGGGGAAGTATTGTTTTCGTGATTTTTTTTTTGAATTTTTTTTTTTGCGGAAATATCCGTCACAATCACAATACTTCCCCTATATATGTTATACTTCGTATATAGGGAAAGTAAAAAATGGTGATGTGGCCATCATAGTACTTTCCCAATATATTACGCGAAAACTATGAGGTTTACGCAAAAATGTTACTCTTAATAATTTCTGCAGCTTTGAATTCTCTATAATTATTTGTTATATAAATTTTATGTAACTCCAACAGTTTAGTAGCAATTGGCAAAAAATATCAAAATTTTCAATTTTTTTTTTTTTTAAAGTTAAGCATTTTATGAGAAACATGTTCGAATAAAACTTGTTCAGCTTTTCATTCCCTTTAACTTTTGTTTAAATCGTTTTTTAAAATTTTTCATATTTAGAAAAATATCACGAAAAAAACAAAAAACGCCTCGAGTAAACATCCACTTCCGGTTTATGAATAATTACCAAAAGCTTTTCAGCTCTAGTTTTTAACGATAAAACCTTAAGTTTAAAGTTTCATCTCCATCGGATCATTCGTTTTTGAGATACAGCGCCCACCGACAGACAGACAGACACACACACACACACACACACAGACACAGAATTTTTTTTTCCAGAAATCAGTGGAATGGACTCAGGGGGGGCCAAAACGGATATTTCTGCAAAAAAAAATTTTCAAAATAAAATCACGAAAACAATACTCCCCCTATATACTACGTGTATAGGGAAAGTAAAAATTGTGTCTGTATGTGTGTCTGTCTGTCCGTGGGCGCTGTATCTCAAAAACGAATGATCTGTTTGAGATGAAACTTCAAACTTAAGGTTTTATCGTTAAAAACTGGAACTGAAAAGCTTTTGGTTAACATTCATAAACCGGAAGTGGATGTTTACTCGAGGCGTTTTTTTTGTTTTTTCGTGATATTCTTTTAAATATAAAAAATTTAAAAAAACGGTTAAAACAAAAGTTAAAAGAAATAAAAAACTGAACAAGTTTTATTTGAACATATTTTTCATAAAATTTCTAACTTTTGAGAAAAAAAATAAAATTTTGACATCTTTTGCCAATTGCTAATAAAGAGAATTTAAAAGTGAACAAATCATTAAGAATAGCCTTTTTGCGTAAACATCATAGTTTTCGAGTAAAATATAGGGAAAGTACTATGATGACCACATCACCATTTTTTCAAATGGAATATTAATAAAAAATAATTTTATCATATCATTTGCTATTTCGGCTGAATTATAAAAATATATTTATACGAACGTCTTCCTTTCAGATATTAGGTGGCTTTTAAATTAGCAATGCGATTTAACGGACCGCTTACTTTAAAGGATGAGTATTCTTCTGGCCGCCTTGATTTTAGAGGTTCATACTTAACGGCTTCAAAGCTGCAAGTATGAAGATTCTTCACAAGTGCACTTGGTTAGATTTGCATGTAATATAAAAACATGGAAGTATTTATATTGTGTAACATTCTCAATTATAATACTTTTAACAGTACCAAAAATAGTACGTCATTTATTTCTGCAATTCCTAGATATTTCCCCTTATCCATCGTTAACATCTTGTTGATTCATTGAGCTTACTTGATTATTTATAAGATGGTTAAATTTATTCTCATTACGAAGGGTGTTGTTCATATCTCATGTAATTACAGTGTTTGGTTGTTTTTCAGTACTTGCAATATTGAGTGTGCTTCCTATAACAGTCTTGTTCTTAGACTGCTATTTTTTTGTGTAGTAGATGCATAAATTCGGTTTCCTATATGGGTCATTCCTTTATAAATCGTACACCTATTTTGACTTCATGATTTGGATTCGCCAGAAAATTTTTGTATCACTTGTATACACGAAATAAGCCGACACCTATAACGGGAATTCGTTCGTAAATGTGTATTTTTCAAAATATGTAAATTTTGCGTTTTGATAGTTTGCTGGATTCTCTTACATTCAAAATTCATTATCTCCGGTTCTGCAGAACGGATCGTTCCCGTTCTTCTACCAGATTACACCTCGTTATATCAGCTTTTTAGTTGCATACTGACAGTATATTTTTAGTCTCATTTAATATAAAATAATAACAATTGAATTGTTCAAATGAAGTTTTCATGCTGATACCCAGAACGTATGCAGTTTAAAAAAATACCATGCATTCGCTATTTCTTAATCTAAAAGACCCATGTTTGAAAAAAGTGGGGTCTCTTTTCAGTCAGAAGATATTAAATATTATTTAGCGTGCGTCGCGCCCTGTTCAACGCCGCCGCAGTTGCTTTTGAACAATTCTTCTATTATATTATTAATTCAGAATGTGAATAGAATATACACTGCGGGCCAAAAAAACGTTTTGCTTTTACTTTTTTTTTCTGTGATCGGTCTTATGCAATGGTATGTCAACGTCCCTTTCACCGTTAAGGTCATTTTAAATCTTGCCTCTAATTTTATTTCTTCTTCATTATATTCTTTATTTTCTACAAATGCTAATGAAATATTAGGGAGAAACTCTTTCGGGGTTTGGATTGGATTGCTTATTCTAGCAGCTAGCTAGCAGCCACCCAAGGTATCACACGTACTTTTGCCGTGTGAAATTGGAAAAAAGTGCCACTCTACAGCTAAACTAAAATCTTTTAGATGATGAGTGAGATTAACAATTTTTTTTCTGTTTTTATACTGCGCACTTACCCAATCAGAAAAATATGTAATTTTTTCAATTTTGTTTAAGCTTTCCTTGACACATGCACGGCAATGGTATCATGATGCAAACATTCAGAAATTAAATTGGTTGATTGAGTTAGTGAAGATAAAATTAATTTGACGAATAAAGCACTAATAACCCTTCTTCACAATTTTATTTGATTTACCAAATGTACATTTAGGACACAAAGTGACCATTATCAATGGATTAGCACTGGTAAATCAAATAAAATTGTAAAGAAAGGTTATTAGTGCTTTATTCGTCAAATTCAGATATTATTACGAAACCTTTCATTCGGGTTTCGCCCTCATCGTGCCTTTAGTAGATTGCAAATGGGTGCACTGTTGTCTGGTTGTTATTCCAGTGAATACCTTGTACAGCATCTTGAACAACAAAAGCATAGTTCTCAGAAAAATCGCAGATTACAATGCATTCATTTTCTGTCAGCTCTTTTTTTTATTCTTCATAAAATCGTTCTGTTTACTTACAAGGTATGAAAGCAGAAGTAATTTTTCTAAACCGGTCTTTAATTTTTCTAAATATTCGTCAATTGGGGATATCATAACTTGCATAGTAGTCCTATCGACGTTCGACTATTGTTTGTAAGTTTCGTCAATATAATTATATTCGAAAATGTTTTCTAATTTGTCGATTAGATGTGTTGCACCAGGGCACTCAGAGCACGTTCCAAAATAACAATTTGTTGCTGTTTCAACGCAAATCATACGTCTCAAACAGTCATGATAAGTCTTCATTGGGTTCGGAGTATCGGCCGTCAGGTTTTTAATATTCGATCCCTCATTAATACTTTTACATTTTCATGAATAGCACCAATACAGAATGGGTTCCACATGCACCTTCTAGTACGCAATGTTTTGGTCTCAAAGATGCGAATTTGGAAAAACTACATTTGGATTGTAGGTAACTTTCCTTGAATAATTGATGAAGTTCTTTCAAGTTCACTAATAGTAATCGCTTTTGCACGTGAATGCGTTTGTTATCTATTTTGACCGAAACATAATCTTTTCGTACTGGCATCATGCGACTATTCTCATCGAATTCATAAAAGCTGATTATTAAATCAACTACTTCTTTCTCTATTGACGGATGGCTCTTCGGCCTAGGATCGGCTAAGATTCATTCTTCTATGACAGTTTTCTCGCAACAGTGATCATGTGAATCGCAGCGGAAGGAAAATGATGTATTTTTCGAAAAGCCCATTCTTTCCATCGAATAGAACTTCTGAGAAACTTTCTTCTTTTTAATAGGCGAAGTTCCAATAAAATCCAAACCCTTGTTGATTCAAACAATAAACTGTATCGTAGCGTGCCGAGTACGGCTGATTACAAGCTTAGACACGATTGGGTGGGGCGCACGCTACACGACGCGCGCTATAAAATATTTAATATCTTCTGACTGAAAAGAGACCCGAATTTTTTCAAACATGGGTTTTTTAGATTAAAGAATAGCAAATACCTGGTATTTTTTTAAATTGTATACGTTTTGGGTAAAAGCATGAAAACATAATTTGAACAATTAAATTTTTATTATTTTATATTAAATGGGACTAAAAACATATTTTTCCAACTTCCCACGGCAAAGGTACGTGTGATGCCTTGGGTGAGACTGAAAAGGTGGCTGCTAGAAGTAGTCTTCAAAGAATAAGCAATCCAATCCAAACCCCGAAAGAGTTTTTCCCTAATATTTCATTAGCATTTGTAGAAAATTAAGAATATAATGAAGAAGAAATAAAATTAGAGGCAAGATTTAAAATGGCCCTAACGGTGAAAGGGACGTTGACATACCATTGCATAAGACCGATCACAGAAAAAAAAGTAAGAGCAAAACGTTTTTTTTGGCCCGCAGTGTATATTCTATTCACATTCTGAATTAATAATATAATAGAAGAATTGTTCAAAGCAACTGCATGCGTGCGTCGCGCGGCGGCGTTTGAACGGGGCGCGCTAAATAATATTTAATATCTTCTGACTGAAAAGAGACCCCACTTTTTTCAAACATGGGTCTTTTAGATTAAGAAATAGCGAATACATGGTATTTTTTAAATTGCATACGTTCTGGGTATCAGCATGAAAACTTCATTTGAACAATTCAATTGTTATTATTTTATATTAAATGGGACTAAAAAAATACTGTCAAAATGCGAATGAAAAGCTAACATTACAAGGTATAAAATGGCGGAAGAATGGGAATGATCCGTTCAGCAGAACCGGAGATAATGAATTTTTAATGTTGGTGAATCCAGCAAACTATCAAAATGTTAAATTTAAATATTTTGAAAAATACACATTTACAGACAAAATCCCGATATAGGGGTCGTTTAAATTAATAAGAAGGTGCTGAAAAAAAAATTGTGTGTAATTTAAAATTGTGATATTTTTTTTTTCGCAAATCCGTACGATTTATAAAAGAATGACCCATATGCCTCTAAGCCGATAATGCTGTTGGCCGTCATCGCATTTATCTTCAAGTTCGATCTTCAAACATGACTATTTCATGGAGGTAATTCATGATTTTTATTTGGGGAACATTTTGGAGAATTGCCTTCAATAATATTTATTAAGTTAACCTCACTTAATCTGCCGTTTTTCTTATGGTTTATCGAACAAGTTGGCAGTTGCAGGTCAAAATACGATGAATAGTGCGATTTTAAACACGACTAATTCCGTTGCAGTTAAACCCACCTCATATCACGAATCTACGAAAGGAATGTAACATAATATAAGGGTGTTCAATTGAGAAAGTAAATAGGGCCTTGGGATATAGTTTGGGTCCACACGTGAAATTAAAGACCCAAATTTGCTACTTTGGAAATATAAGGAATGTAAGCATTCATTATCCGCTACCCCTGATTAATAATACTGATGTGGGTATTGAAGAGAAATAGTAGGTCCTAATAATTACTAGACAATTTTTCAGTTTAAACAGCAGTTTGACAATTCCATGCAACATCATTTGGTTTATGTAATAGATCTATGATATGATGATAACTCATGAAGATAACCCTGACACAGGATACTGAAAGAACTGTTGATAATTCAAAAGTAATCATAAAACAATTCAAGAAGATAAATAGAATAAAATAATGAAATTAAAAGGAGTAAAATATTACTTTACGAAAAACATAATATATTGCAAAAAACAGAAGTAAAGGTATGACTAGCGATTTACAAAAAAGTCAACGGTAACAGAATGGCTGGTCACAATCAATTTATTTTATTATATTACTAAGTTGATAACTTACCTCATCTAATGAAACTTAACTCTAAACAATCAGACAGTAGTAGGTGCTTCATTAGTTTTTAATTAACCGTTAGTAAATGGAATATTATTGTTGTACACAGATGCAATAATTTGGCATAACGAGCTATTTTAGCCTTATATACAGATAGAAAGGACAAGGTATTCAGATATTTTATATTATATAAATATGGCTTTTCGAGTTTGCTTTTAGTGCACCTAAGCAGAGAAATACAAAAATTGGTAAAAATTGTTTTGATATTATGTCTTTTTAGTATTTTAGAGATTTTGTCTGTCGTGCCTCATATGTAAGGAAGAAATGTTATATTTTGTAATTCTTTGGACTCGTCGGTGTCTTTGGGTCTTGATTTTTGTTTTAGTAAGAGTACCTGGGGAGAAACCGTTTTGGACAAGAGCTGTCTCGAGGGTGGTTAGTTCATTGTTTAGATTGGACTTGTCTGTTAGTTGGAGAGAGCGAGTTAAGAGAGTTTTTGCCACAGAACGGAGTTGGCAGGATGATGGCGAGAGGCGGCATTTAGATATCTGTTTGTATGAGTTTCTTTTCTATATACGGTGTGGCCGAGTGTTCTGTCGGAGTTTTTATAGATAAGTATGTCGAGGAGTGTTCTAGTTCCATTGTGAATTGAATTTTGGGATGAATATTGTTTAAGTGCTCGAGGGAATTATTGAGCTTGCCTTTACCATGAGGCCAAATGACAAAGGTGTCATCAACATAACGTAGCCATAAGGTTGGAGTATAAGGGGCAGAATCTAGTGCGATGTTTTCGAAATCCCCCATAAACAGATTGGCGATCATATGTGAGAGTGGGGATCCTATTGGGATGTTTTCTGAAACAGCCCCATTACTGATAGAAAAGGTATCTTTTTCTTTTTAGGAAACAAAACAATAAATAATAAAATGTAATAAAATCCTTTAGTTCGTTGTAGAAAATTAAATAATAAATTTAAAAATACGAAAACATTTCGTGAATCTACAACAATGAGTCTTACTAAGACTACAACAAATTAATTTGTTTTGTAGTCTTAGTAAGACTCATTGTAGATTCACGAAATGTTTTCGTATTTTTAAATTTATTAAAACAATAAATAGTTTATTTTTTAATATACAAAAATTATTGAGCATTGCTGCGCTGTTGTCTTACCAAATAATTTTTCTCAGTACCATTTGTATTTCCAAGAATAGTGTATCGGTAAATTAATATTTTCGTTAATTTATATATTAAAATGCCAATAGAACAATTTTATCTGTGTCAATTTCGATTTTTAAACGCACTTTGGGAAATAATCCTCCAGCGATGGTTCGATTTTATTTCAATCGATTAATTATCATACGGACCTTCCAATTAGAAGAACTTACGTGATTATGGAATACGAGGGTAGATTGAAAAGTTTCCGGAATGGGCAAGAAAACGCAGTAATTTAACAGTTTTTTTTTTTTATTTGTCAACATAGTACCCTTGCAGGGCGATACACTTTTCCCAGCGGTGCTCCAACTTTTTTAATCCTTCAGAAAAATATGATTTCGGGAACTCTGCAAAATAAGCTTTAGTGGCGTCGATGACCTCCTCATTTGACGTAAAGCGCTTGCCTCCGAGCCAAGTCTTCATGTTTGTGAACAAAAAGAAGTCGCACGGGGCCAGGTCTGGAGAGTACGGTGGATGCGGCACCACCTCGTAGCCCAATTCAACCAATTTAGCATTGGCGATTCGGGATGAATGGGCCGGCGCATTGTCATGGTGGAAGAGCACTTTTTTCCGCTGCAAATGAGGCCGTTTCTCCTTCAATATGCCGTTGAATTGATCCAATAAATCGCTGTAGTATTGTCCCGTTATAGTTCTTCCCTTATGTAAAAGGTCGATGTGTATCACACCTTGCGAATCCCAAAAAACGGTGGCCATGACCTTATGACCTTTCTAGCCGATGGGGCAGTCTTTGCCTTCTTCGGAGCAGATTCGCCTGGAGAAATCTACTGTTTCGACTGCTGCTTGGTTTCTGGTGTGTAGTGTCCATGTTTCGTCCACGGTCACGAATCGGCGAAAAAATCAATTGGATTACGCTTTAACAAGGCCAACACTCTTTCGAAGTGGTCACATGATTTCGATTGTTGTCCATAGTCAGCAAACGCGGCACCCATCGCGCCGACAGCTTCCTCATGCCCAAATATTCGTGCACGATATTTTGCACACGTTCATATGAGATGCCCGTGGTCTCTACTATTTCTTCATTTGTGGCCGTTTTTGGACGTCCACTGCATGGTTCATCCTTGGTACTCGTACGGCCACGTTTGAACTCGCTCACCCAGAAACTAATAGTCGAAAATGAAGGTGTGGATGTGCCATGAACTTTCTGCAAAATTTTCCCATCCATCCAGAAATGTTTAATGACTGCACGAAATTCATTTTTATTAATTTTTGCAAAAGTGCCTGACTTGCTTCACAAGATATCCTAGTAAACAAAAACGGAACGACGCACGTGTCTGAAAATTTGACAGCTTACCTAAAATAGATTAGCCTTGACAACCATCATAACAATTTCACGATACGCGCGCCATCTCTTGCCCATTCCGGAAACTTTTCAATCTACCCTCGTAGCTTCACTGATGAGCTGTGTTACAATAAAACACATTGCTAAAAATTGCCATTACATAATAATTTTGTAACACGTTTAAAAAATCTATAACAGTACAAACAATATTACTTTGTACTTAAGTATTTAACCCATGTGACGGGATCTATTTGTTACTTTTAACTATGAGCTGTTAGTTCATGCATAATTATTGTTAAATCATTATCACAAATAATTTAATCTGTAAACAGAATTAATAAAATAAAATACGAATCAATATTAGTAGGCACTAAAGTTAGTTTATTTATAGAGTGTTATGGGGCGCGTAGCCGTAACAATTAGGGGATGTCCATGTGCGAAATTTTAAACATCAGGACCATATCTACTTTCCGCTAACAACGTAAACGTGTCCGTTACCTTTTACAGAATAGACGACCCAAAATAAATTACGGCATATACAGCAAACACAATTAAACGTATGCTTTACCTCAGCCTAACACAGACACCGGGTACCGGGTTTGTGCGGAAATATAACATCTTTTATTAGGAAAGGCCACACGCCAAGAATAATGAAATATTAACACATTTACGTTCGCGCGTTGTACTCTCCTTTATGTTTGTTTGATACGTTACAGCATATGGGTAATGCTAATATTATATAAGTCAACTAACTACGTACTTGTTCACTTCGCATTGTTCAATATTTCCTTAAGTAATTGATGTTATTAAAATTATATATTAGTTAGTAGATAGACGAAAACCAAAACAAAAGTAAAAGAACAGTAAACCTTAATTTATATTTTATTATGCGGGTCTAAAGTCGAAGTGGAAAAAGTCGGTCGCTTTTTTCCTTTAACCAAAAAAAGACGAAAAAGCAGCATGCTCTCATCTTAATTAGAATTTTCTTCATTATAGACATTTCAATTTATTAAAAATACTTACCATCTATTTTATTATAATTGACATTGTATTTCTTCTACCACGCGGTAATTTAGCTATGATTTTTAAAATATTTAACTAATTACTCTGTATTTATTGTAGATTTGTGATTTTGCTGTTTAATTATGTATATTTTTCTGGAAATAGGTAATTTAAAACCATGTTTAGTCATCATTTTTGTCCAGGTCAAAAATATTGTACAATAACTCCTATAATTTATTACTTTTGGCTAAACGAATTTGAAAAAAATACTAATGGCATTCCCTACCCCAATTGAACATAATAATATTTATAATCTGTTGTTATTGGTTAAGAAAGTTTGACCTTCAAAATGAGATGTTTAGAAATTTATTCAGTTTACTTGATAACCTTCAAAAAATTTAGTTTAATTCTTTCAACTTTTCTTTGATTATGCTATTGCTATTGCTATTGCTACCCGAGCTTCTATTCTAGCAAGTTTAGCCTGAGTATACCCATATTTATATGCTCGAGTTATAGCGCTGTGCGTTACTTTTGGTCATACTGTAATAAAGCTTCGACTGTTTTCGGTTTACAGAATGATGTGTAATTTTGTTAATAAAAATTTTGTTCTATTTTAACATCTTAGAGCACAGGTTATAGAGATTCTAATTTATCATATATTGTTTCTTTTAAGTACATGATTAGGTAACGAGGTTAAGAAAAATATTTACTAGAAAATTACTGAGTAAATATGCATTCGGATACATTCAGTCATACCGACAAAATAAGGAATAATAACATAACACATCATTAAGTGTTGTTTATAGAAAGGAACTTGGTTGGTTTCACAAGTATATACGATTTATTTCGACTAATTTAGATTTTCCAAACCAGAAGAACCAACTGTTCAGCCAAACATTGAATCACACATAACCACTTCTTCTAAGAAAATAATTTTAAGATTTTACATGCAAATAACAAGAGCCGTAATCTAAATCTCCGAGATGGATTAAAAATTAATAATATACCTCGTAAACGAGAACGATGAAATCTGTAGTTCCCCAATTATGACCGCCATCATTACTTGAATGTACAATTTTAGTATTTAAGCGAAAACATTTTACCTTCTATACCATTCCTAGATAATGATGTAAAAATCGAAAGTAGTCGGAATAAATCGCAAATAATTGTGAAACAAACCAAGTGGCTTTCTATAAAGAAGCCATAATATTAAAAATGTTTCACCATGTGATAAACGATAATCAAATTCAACAAATAACACGACAATGTCCGACGTGGCTAGAAAACTAAAGGGAGGGGATGATCTATTAGAGTGGTATGCTGGAATAGAAGCTCAATAAAATATTTCTGTGTCAACACGGCGAACTTCAATTTTTACCAATTTTTCCAAACACATGAGATATTATTATTTACCCAACACATTATGTAGCGGTTATATTAGATGGGATACTATAAAATGAATTCATAGAAAATTTTAAGTAAATTGTCATTATAACAAAAATATTTTGATTTGTTTATACTAACAAATCTGTAGATTATTTATTCAATATATTCTTGATGAATCTAAATTATAAGATTAGGTACTTTTAAATTAGAACATTTATTATGAAACATAGTTAAAATTTGTAATTTCTTTCGATATGATCGTCACTGATTAAAATTGCCTAATGTAGTAAATAAATCGTTCGACAACTAACCCTAATCAATAGATTAAGTTGATAAAGTAGTCTTTCCGATTACATAATTCCTAAACTTTTTATACTGTTGTTTAAATGTTTAATACATTTTACAGAAAGCGTATAAATAGATACATAAGTAACTACCAACAATCTAAAATTACTAATTAAAAATTTAGGTCCTCCAGTTTCTACACTATACAAAATTACATAACTTAATAATAATATTAATGGTTAGATAATATATCCCCAGAGGCAAACTAATCCATTTAAATTTGAGAAGTAATCCATAATTAAATTGGTGTATATAAATAAATAAATATGTGAAAAATTGTACTTCCAATTTATATATTTATTTTATTTCTGGACTAGTTTCGACCTCTAACAAATTAGGTCATCATCAGCAGAAACTACAAAATAATAATAACTAGATATAACAGTGTATGACATTGTAAGCAAATAAAATAAAATAACGACACATAAATAAAAAATCTAAAGTATCCTAAATATAACTAAAAGTAATATTCTTTCAATACAGTAAACTGAGCAAAAACTATTATAAATTATCATATATAAACTAGTTATTTATGAAATTAATATAATACCTATTATACACCAAAATGTATTAACATAATAATTTGTGAGTTCAGTATATGATAACCAAAAGTGTATGAAAATATAACGTAAAATCCTCCCCTCACAATTCATTAATTCATTTGTACGAATCATCAGGACAGTTAAGCTAGCTAGCAAAGAATTTTTTTTTCTCTCACCTTAAATTCAAAGACAGGGCTGAGAGACCTCAGGTCTATAGCCTAGACGGACTAACACCATCTATTTGTATTGTATTCATATTTATTGACATACATATTATATATTATATATTATACATATTAATACATAATAACAATAAATATGATATATATATATATATATATATATATATATATATATATATATAACGTAATTATAATTTAATGAACAGTCTATAAATATTTAAGGTTAGTAGCAAAAATTAAATGAAATAAAAAATAAAGCGCATATACTTACACGTCAGTTATAAAAGCTCATCCACAACTATGTAATCGTAAAACATAAGATAGCAATTGATATTTTTATAATGGCAATATACAATAATTAATGCGCAGATATATTTAACAAGTAGGACCATGTGGCTATCTAAATGGCGCGAGAAATAGTATGTAAAGGTTAATGTGTAGCGGAAACATATGAATTAAGCGGGAAAGGGAAAATTTTATCTGTAATTTTAATTAGCATGATTAATAGAAGAATATTATTGTAGTATATCATATATATATATATACAGAGTGTCTGCTTAAGTTCGCACCATATGGAAAACTTTTTTATTATTAATTTTACGAAAAAAAGTTATTCTTTATAAAAAGTTCTGCTTGGTCAATAACTTAAAATACAATCATCAGATATCAAATTTTTCAAGCCGTATACGAGTAATGTCAAGAAATATTATATCTTCTCAAGAGTAAAGTACCTTTATTACCTTTATTTGTGCCAATATCGAAAATTATTATTAAGAAAAGTTGTTCGGAATGAGAAACTATGTTCTAATATGCAATTATATCCAATTACATGGAAAAAAAAATTTTTCTTTTTTTTTCTACAATAACAATGCAAATGTAAGTATAGTTACGTGAAATCTAGGATGCACTGATAAACAAATGATTTCTTGATTGTTTGATAGTGAACGTCAAATAAAATTTGTTAACATGAAAATTATAAAACTTATCGTAAAGCAGCTGAAATTTTTAATAACAGACATCCAGGAAAAAATATACATCATACATCAGTAATGAGAATTATGGAAAAATTCAAGACATGTGGAGATGTTAAAAATAAATTCACAAACAAACGTCGAAAACCTGTTGCAAGTGAGGAGATGAAGTTAAATGTAATGTTATCTGTAGTGGAAAAACCTAAATTGTCTCTGCGAGAAAGGGCATCTTCGCTTTCAGATAAAATTGGTAAAGATGCAATATCACAAATTATTAAAGAAAACAAGTTACATCCATATAAACCACAATATATCCATACTTTAAAACCTGGGGATTACGACAGACGACTAGATTTTTGTTTTCTTTTCCAAGGAAAGCTAGAAGACGATCCTCTTCTTGCTAGGAAATAATGTTTTCTGACAAAGCTACATTTACGTCTAATGGAACAGTGTCTTCGCAAAATTGTTGATGGTGATCTGACTCCAATCCTCACTTTACGATTCAAACTCGAAATCAATATTTTTTTAAAACTAACGTTTGGTGCGCCATTTACAAGGATAAAATAATTGGCCCTTTTTTCTTTCGACAATCTATGACTTCTCAACGATATCTAAATTTGTTACAAAATCAGTTGCATGATTTTATTCGTGACCTTCCAAGACATGAACGGCAACAGGTATGGTACCAGCAGGACATTGCAACATGCCATAGTACGATGGAAGTAAGGCAATATCTTGAAAATATCTTTTATAAAAGGTTAATTCATAGATATTCCGATATTTCTTGGCCAGCTAGGTCGCCAGATTTAACCTCATTAGATTTTTTCTTATGGGGTTACTTAAAAGAAAAGGTATATCAATACAGACCATTTGCAGACGTAGATCATTTGGAAACAATTATCATGGAAACAATTCAGGGTATAACTCCGAATATAATTAGAAATGTTTTGAGGGAATTTTCTTCTAGAACGGAAACCTGTATTGTGAGAGAAGGCGAATACGTTGAAGCAATAGTTAATTGATGTATTATAATATGTAATTGATAATTATTGTAAATAAAATAATTTTGTTATGTATCAACGAGTAAAACAATTGCTACTTTTTTTACTTTTTCTTCCACACTCAATATTACCGGCATGTTAACAAATTTTATTTGACGTTCACTGTCAAACAATTCTTGCTTACAAGAAATCATTTGTTTATCAGTGCATCCTAGATTTCACGTAACTACACTTACATTTGCATTGTTATGTAGATAAAAAAAGAAAATAAGTTTTTTCCATGTAATTGGATATAATTGCATATTAAAACATAGTTTTTCATTCCGAACAACTTTTCATAATTATAATTTTCGCTATTGTCACAATAAAGGTACTTTACTCTTGAAAAGAATTCATATTTTTTGACATTACTCGTATACTGCTTAAAAAATTTGATATCTGATGATTGTATTTTAAGTTTTGAATCAAGCAGAACTTTTTTATAAAGAATAACTTTTTTTCGTAAAATTAATAATAATTTTTTTTTCCATATGGTGCGAACTTAAGCAGACACACTGTATATATATATATATATATATATATATATATACAGTGTGTCTGCTTATATATATATATATATATAAGATGAAGATGGCGAATGAGATGGCGCCGAAACGTCGAGATTTACCAAATCCAACAACACGAGAAAAACCCGAAAACTTATAAAAAACAGATAACACTCGTGAAAACCTTAAATGCAACATATTATATATATATATATATATATATATATATATATATATATATATATATATATATATATATATATATATATATAAAATCATTTAATATTCTTCAAAAAAGACATTACAATAATATTCCTCTATTAATCATGCTAATTTAATTTTTTTCTATTTATCGTAAAAAACACACATACTGATACTATCATTCCATTCGACTCATCACACCATTATAAACACAAACTTTCCGCATTTTATGCTTATACACACCGACTAGAAAATACTCCTATATCTAGTAGTAATTATACTAAAGAGATCAATATTATAAAACAAATTGCTTGCAATAATGGATATAACCCAAACATCATTAACGCTATTATTAGAAAATATAAATACAAAATGCAATACAGGATACAAATCTAGTCCCATTACAAGACTGTAGAATTTGTGTTGCCTCGATAATCCTCTATTTATTTACCGATGCAGGTTTAATTATTAATTACTCAGGAAATTGTAAAAATAGAGATTATTTCTTTATTCTAATGCAAAGAATGTAAACTAACGTTTTACATGCCAAAAATCTCTATATGTATAAATTATTAATTTTTTTGGTTTCCCTGGTTTTTTCGCCCGCCTCCTTGATGCCTGGAGCTCCTTGTTTGCCGCGCTCTCGCCTGTACATTCCTCAAGGGTACGCCACACTCCCCCACAGCCTTAGAAAAAGGAAGTAAAAGAGAAAACTAGGAAAGGGGAAACGAGAAGGAAACCCCTCTAGTAGGAGTAGTTTTTTTGGTTACAGATCCATGACGTTTAAGAATAGACCAAAGCGGTATAGCAGGGAACGGAGAAAAGTGTAAAGAATTTGAAGATGAAGCAACAGAAAATGTTAGTTGGAAGCTAGGCTTTAATCGGTCTACGGTAACATTTGTGATTTTTCCGTTAACAGAAATCGTAAAAAAATTTGGATTGTCGCTAATGAAAACGTGTGTGCAATTACTTAAATCGGGGTGCACAAAACTTTTGCCAAAGGCTGGGCGGCTTAATGCAGGACGTAGTATCTGCATTTTGACTCGTAAGTCATCAATAAATTTTGAGCCTGAAGGAAGGTAACCGGAAATTGAACTTAGAAACAGGAAATCGCCTGGTAAACGTAATGTTTTACCATATCGGCTGTTGTGGCCGAAAGTGAAGTTTTAAAAATAGTGCGTAAACCTAATAAAATTAAAGGTAGTTGTGACATCCAGTTCTTTGGATCGTTACTCATTCGCAATGCTTGTAGTGCAGGTTGTGACCATACCAGGGGTTTGTTGCGTGGAGTTTGAGATGCAAGTTGGTTGAGCGGTGCAAGTATTCTTGAGCATGATTTTATAAATCTGTGGTAGAAGTTTGCCATGCCAAGGAAATGTTAAAGTGATTTCTGGTCAGATGGTTGTGGATAAGACATGATTACATCATAAATTTGTAATGGTTTGATGCCTGAACTGTTGATGCTCTGACCTAAAAAATCTAATTTTGTTTCGCCGAAAATACATTTGTCGTTATTAATTTTGATTCCAAAATTGTTAATCGTTGCAACCAAAACAGCTATACGTAAAATCATGCAATATGGGCAGAGGGTATCGGTCAGGAATTGTAACCTTGTTAAGTGCACGGTAGTCTCCGCACGGTCGCCAAGAACCATCGGATTTCGATACCAAGTGCAGCGGTGATGCACATGGGCTTGATGAGGGTCGAACAAAACCAAATTTTAATAAGCTATCGAATTCTTGTTTGGCAATTTTGAATTTGTGTGGCGGTAAACGCCTTGGTTTGCTGAAAACAGGTGGGCCAGAAGTTTCGATGCTAAGTTGCACTTGATGTTTAATTGGGTTAGTGAGGTCAAAAGAAGAGGTGAGATCGGGAAATTGATTGACTCATTTGGAATATGTTGGATGATGATTGGATAATTAATTTATGATCGGCTGTTGCATCAGACTGGACGGTTTCCTCATTAATCGATTATTGGCAATATCAACAATTATGTTGAAATTCCGGAGAAAATCTGCACCAAGAATCGAGTGGTTTACGCGTGCAAGTATGAAATGCCACTGAAATGTTACATCTAAGCCGATGTTAACTGTTAGTTTAGATAATCCGAGAGTTGAAATTAAATTTCCACTTACGGTTTGAAATGTAAATTTTGTAGGGGGGTGAGTATTGGCATAGAGTTGATTCACCGCCAAAATGCTGACCTGGGCGCCAGTGTCGATAAGAAATTTAGTGCCAGAATTTTTATCGCGGATAAAAAATAGTCGACCTGATGGATGAACGGAATCGTAGGTCGACATCAAACCCGTTGTGAGTCGTTTCCCGAATCGCAAGGTTTGGTGCATTTTCGTGCATCGTATTTAAAATTATAGTGATACAAGCACAATTTGTGGTTTGGGCCATCACGTTATACAGAACGAGACCTGGAAGAAGAACGGTTTCGACTTGGATATTTGTTTTTAGATTGTTGCAAAATAGAGATAGTTAAGGTGGTTAAATTTTGAGTTAATTTCGAAATTTGATTCTGTAAACTTTGCACCGTTGCTTCGAAATTGCTAAATTTCGTGTCTAATTTGGTGTTATTCGAAACTTGTTTGGAAATGCCAGTAGCACTGATGGACATAGGTGCTGAGATTTCCATAACGTCATCTGCCATTTCTGCAAGATCTGCTAATGACGTACCACGTAATGCAACTAGGATCTTTTGCACATCAGCGGGAAGACGTTGTAAGAAAATTTTGCGTAGTAAGTTCTTATCGATTGAGGTGTTCCCCAAAAGTTGCTGTAATTTACGTAGTAGTTGGGAAGGAATTTGATCTCCGAGTACCTCGTTCGATAAGAGTTTTTGTAAACGTTTCTTTTCAGAAATCATTGTCCGTTTAATAATCTCTTTTTTTAGTATTTCATAAGGATCGATGGCGGGTGGTCCCATTAATAAATTCCTTACGTCCATTGCGATATCTGGAGGTAAGGAAGCGACAACTTTATAAAATTTCCGGACAGAACTGGTTACGCGTGAATTTAAAAATTCCGCCTCTATTTATATAAACCAAATAAAGGGGTCAACACGCCAAAATGGTGGAAGCACACATTTATTATTACCGATCGTTTCCTCAGAGGTACTTTGATTTTCCATACCGTTTGAAATTAGGAAAAGAAATTAGAAGAAAGAAAATCAAGAAGGAAGAAAATGTAAGGAGAAAGTGGGGATTTTCTAATGTAAAGAAAAGTTAATGTAGCGTCACCTTCGAGGAATGTTTCGTGGCATTCGTGCTTCAGTGTGGCTTTCGTGTTATCTGGACGAGTACAGGAATGAAGGATTGTAGACTGCTGACAGTTTTGAATGCTCGATACTTTCGATTTTTTATTTAGGTGTCGTTATTTTATTTTATTAACTTACAATGTCATACACTGTTATATCTAGTTATTATTATTTTGTAGTTTCTGATGATGATGACCTAATTTGTTAGAGGTCGAAACTAGTCCAGAAATAAAATAAATATATAAATTGGAAGTACAATTTTTCACATATTTATTTATTTAATCCATTTAAATCCAAATGATCGGCCTTTTCTACGTTCTTTAGGGACGGATAGTATGTAATTATAATTATCTAAAATAATGTTTTTTATTTAGAAAACAAAGGAAATGCTATTAAAGTTAAAAAAATAATAATATATTACTTTATTAATACATTACATTATTTATTTCTATTAATATCTTTATACTCCTTCCTAACACAATAATACAAAATTTATAATATAAAATATGAAAATATACTTAAAATTTTTGTCGAAAGGAGGACGGGCGGAGTTCTCTTTATTGAAAATTCTTTCACTCAAACCCATTATTATATACCATTAATACTGCTCGAGAATACTTTTTGTAGTATTTTTGTATATTTGAATGCTTAAATTGGTCTTTTGTTAGACATATTTTATTGACGTGTTGTCACTGTCAAATTATTAAAATACCAAATAAAAATAATATGAAGGATTTTTATAGAGAAGAGGTCCTAATTAAGTCATTTATTTATGGGACTTCCTCTACTATCATGGTCTGGACAATTATTAATTAGGATCTGTAAAGACTAATTTTTCATGTATGTAATGGCTGTATATATTTTTCTGATTTTTTATGCTAGACATTATTTTTCTGAATCCAATGATACCCAATATGATAATTTTAATTTAGTATTTATGTCAGAAAAAAATAATAATAAATCTTAATTAAACAACTTTAACTTTGTTTTACCACAAAAATATTTATTGCTGTGACTATAGCCTCGAACATTCACTGTTCATTATCAAACATAAAGTGTTTTATGTTTGATAATGTTTTCAAACAAGTATTGTTTTCAAACAAATGTCATTTGTTGTAAAGTAATGTCAACCATTTGTTATTAGTCAATGTTTTACAACAAATGACATCAGTTTGTTTATTTATTTATTGAAAAATATCATATGAATAAGATTTTTTTCTGACAATAAAATTAAATTAAAATTGGATTCAGAAAAATAATCTCTAGTATAATAAAATAAGAAAAGTATATGCAGCCACTTAAAAAAATAATGTTGACTATCAGTGTGCGTTGGCTTATGGTAAATTGAGAATGCGTGTTTATTATTATTGTTCTTTTATTATAGTTAAATCTAGAAAATATATTGTTATATATTTAGGTTTCTATAATAAATTTAACTTTTCCGTGTTGAAGGTTTGTTTCCTTTAAAAAGCTATTTAAAATTCTACCCGTATCAGTAAATGCAACTAATACATCATCATTAAATCTCCACCAATAGAGGCAATTTGTAAATTGAATTAATTTGTATATTTTCTTCTTTATGCATTAATATATTAAGTGCTATATTTCTATTTTATTTTGGGCCTTCAATCTAGCTATAAATAAAGCTTGAATTATAAGCAAGAGTTTTGGTTTAAAATTAGACAAATTTGAATTTGTAAGACTTGTTGTTGAAGCATTATGCTTATGGTAACAAAAAGACGAAACCATGTCCTAGCCGGAAAAAATAAGCCAAATGCAAAAGGATATAAGAAGGGATGTATTGCTAACTGGACAAAAAAGAATAAAAATGTGCACATTGTAAAAGAAAAACTGATCTGCTTGAGAAAATTAATTGTTCTTTTGCATGGTAATTGTTTTATAGAATTACCTAAGTAGTTTTTATTGTTGAAATTAAAAATTTTGGTAAAAAAAACTATAACAGTTTTACCCGCATTCACCTGTTTACTTATTACAAAAATATTCTAACATTACAGACAATAGTATAATAAAGTACATAATTTTTAATTTACAAAACATTACCCCAAACGGTTGTTTTCTACCTATGCCATGAATCTAATAATAAGAATGGTATTTAATAATTTGATTTAAATTTCATCCTATAATGACTAATTATATTATAAGAAATTATGACAAATACATAATAATTTTTAAAAAATTATGGGCACATGGAAATATAATATTTATCGAATTTTGGGTCTAAATAGGTTAAGAAACATGTTGAGATAATTTTGTATAGTACTAGATTAGTTATACATATAATAGTTAACTATTCTATAATGTCTGCTGAGTTCGGCTAAATGTTTTCTCTGTCTTGCTAGTTATTACTTTCCCTATATAAGAAGTATATATAGGAGGAGTATTGTTTTCGTGATTTAAAAAAAAAAAAAATTGCGGAAATATCCGTTTTGAGATCACCTGAGTCCATTCCACTAATATCTGAAAAAATTAAAAAGTGTCTGTGTGTGTGTCAGTCGGTCTGTCGGTGGGCGCTGTATCTCAAAAACCAATTATCAGTTTGAGATGAAACTTTAAACTGAAGGTTTTATCGTGGAACTGAAAAGCATTTGGTAAACATTCACAAACGTGAAGTGGATGTTTACTTGAGGCGATTTTTGTTTTTTTTGAAAATTTAAAACAGAGTTCAAACAATAGTTAAAGAAAATAAAAAACTGAACAAATTCTATTGGAAGATGTTTTTCATAAAATTCTTAACTTTCGAGCAAAAAAAAATATATTTTTGCACATTGCTAAAAAACTATTTTGGCTACATGAAAATTATATAAAAAAACTTGTAGATAATTCAAAACTGAACAAATTATTAAGAATAGTTTTTTTTTGTGTAAACCTCTCAGTTTTTGTCTAAAATATAGGGAAATTACTATGATGGCCACATCACCATTTTTATTTTTAAATGGTTTCATAAAACTGTAATTTCTGTAGGAATACTACACCTAAAGTATTTTGAGTTTGTTTTATATAAAAAAAACTGTTTATCAATAAACTATGAAGTTTAATTGTCAATTATTATTACCGATTCCAGATTATATCATTTTTTATTGTATACATAATTAGAGTAGCGATAATAATTTTAAATTGGAAGACTAAAAAAATTATAGCGTTCCTATTTTTGACTATCTATCAAAGCAGTTTACATTTAACAGTTTACAATATTCTGAATTAATCAAATAAATTTACTAAACTAAGACCATATTTTGATAGTCTAAATAAAATATTTTATCAATTTGTTGCGTTTTTGTATAACGGTGTCTTGTTAATGTGGGGAAATGGCACAATAAAATCGACGTGTAAGTACACCTATAAATCCACACAATTATTTATCATGTTTGTATATACGTACTGTTTTTGTGTATATGTAAATTTGCGTGCAGATGTACGTATGTATGTGTATCTATGTATGTATGTGTGTGTAAGTATTTTAATCATATAATTATAATACTGTTTTTAATTAGCGATATAATGTAACTAGTACATATAAATAGAATAGTTTTCTTTTGTAGTTTTTCTGATGATTGCCCATCTTAAGCAAAAAAACTACACGTCCGAAACTAGTACAGGAAAATAAAATTATTATTAAAATATACTGGGAAATACGTCATTCAATTTTGTTTCACATCTTTTATAGTTCCATATTTAGAGCAGACATATATCTTCCTGTATTATGACGAAAAAGGTCAGTTGTTGTTCTGATTTATTTTATCAATTATTATTCAATTGAGAAACTTGATTTACATACTTATTAATAAGTGAATAATGAGCAGACTATATTTTATTTTATTATTTTTATGCGAAAGTCTTAAATGATATCAAATATTATTAAACGACAAACAAGTTTTCAAATTAAATGGTTCTTCAAGTAGATTTGTTTAGATTTTATTGGATGTGTCAATAAATAATATTTTAGTTTTAAAGTGTTGGTACTACTGTTTTTTATACTTCCTGCCATTCACTAATGGCCATATTAACTGAAATGATGTATTATATTATAATAGTTATTAATTATACATTTCATTCGAGTCGAATAATGCGTATTAAAATAATAAGTATTAATGAATTCTATAAAAATAATTAAAATCGGAATTAAGTACAATGCACACTTAAAATTTAATAATAACAGGTATTAACGTCTTTAGCTAAAATTTTAAACTACTTGTTTTAATGTAAAGTTGCAGTTATTCCCAAAAAGTAATATTTTATTAAAATCAGTTAATTCTACTGCGGGTCCTCGTGAGCTCTGACACAGCGAAACACGTATCTGGAGATTGCCATAATCTGATAATAGAATAAAATACGTTACTCCTTTATTAATGCCTGGTTTAATTTCGTATCCCGTATCCGTAATGGAAAATGTAAGTTAATTTAATTGTATTTTTATTGACACTTTTACAATTTCAATATAATAAGCACTGGTAACACAACATAAAAAATAAAATAGTGTTTTATTTGCGTTAAAAAAATGTTAAGAATACTACTTACAAAATCAGTTTGTTTAAAAGTTTTTTTATGTCTGAATTATAATATAATTTTATTATATAACAAATAGTATGATAAAAATCGGCAGGCCTAATTGTATCAAAATGTTTATTTTATAGCAAATCATCCTGATATTAATATTATTGATTATTTTAATAACGTTTATACTACTTTAATACATATGCTTTTTACTTTAATCCCTATATAGAATATATAGGGGAATTATAATTTTTTTAATTTTTTTAACGGAAATATCCGTTTTGAGGTCCCCGGAGTCCATTCCACTAATTTACGGGGCGCTGTATCTCAAAAACGAATGATCATATTGAGATGAAACTTTGAACTTCGATACTTTTTATTAATTTGAAAAATATTTAAAAAAATTCAAACAAAAGTTAAAGGGAATGATAATCCAAACAAGTTTTATTCAAACATATATATACAACATCTTTATTACAGAACTATAATTACAAAACTACATATATACATTATGATTAGTGTTAGTCCGTCACTGTCTGAGCTATTGACCGTAGGTCTTTCTGCCGTATCTTAAAAGAAATTAAAAAATGGTGATGTGGAGATCATAGTACTTTCCCTATATTTTACTAGAAAACTATGGGGTTTACGCAAAAAAGCTATTCTAAATGATTTGTTTACTTTTGAATTCTCTATATTTTTTTCTTATACAAGTTTCATGTAATTCTAATAGTTTATTAGCAATTGGCAAAAAATGTCAAAATTGTAAATTTTTATTATTTTTCTCAAAAGTTAAGAATTTTATGAAAAATATATTTCAATAAAACTTGTTCAGTTATTCATTGCCTTTAACTTTTGTTTAAATCATTTTTTAAAATTTCTCATATTTAGAAAAAAATCACGATAAAACAAAAAATTCCTCGAGTAAACATCCACTTCCGGTCTATCAATGTTTACCAAAAGCTTTTGAGTTCCAATTTTTAAACAATAAAACCTTAATTTTAAAGTTTCATCTCAATCTTATGATTAATTTTGGAGATACAGAACCCACGGACAGACAGACAGACAGACACACACACACACAGACACACATTTTATTCCAGAAATTAGTGTAATGCACTCAGGGGACCTCAAAATGGATATTTCCGCAAACAATTAAAAAAAAATTAAAAAAATCACGATCACAATACTTCCCCTATATTTCATATAGGGAAAGTAAAAATGTATAAAATTTGAAGCTAGTTGAATTTAACTGTCTGGAGATGCGATCTAATGAATTGAATAGTGTTTGCAAACACTATTCATCACCAAACGTTTGGGGGGTATTTGAGTTTTGGGGGGATGTTGGGATTGCGGGGAATACAATATTTGTCAAGGAGGCTTAAGTTGGAAGGTTTAGTAGCAAATTTTGTGCTGATGGCTAATGTACGATGGGTAATAGGGATTATTTGGGTGGATTCGTAGAGTAGGTCTTTGGACGGGTTATGAAGAGGGTTATTTGGGTGTCTCATTTTGTTAAGGGTTCGGAGTGCGAATCTTTCTGCGACTTGGATATGATGTAGAGTAGAAGGACGGAAAAGGATTAAGCCATAGTCTAACAGGGGCCGGAATATCGATTTGTAAATATTAGTTGCAGTTTTGGCTGTAATGCCTTGATTTTTATAACTTAAAGATCGAAAATTCCGGCCCCGGGTTTTGACTTTGGCTTTAACGGATAGGGCATGTTGTTTGAAGGATAGTTTATGATCGAATAGGATTCCTAGGTATTTGCAGGTGTGAGAGGGTGGAATTTCGGATCGATGGATTTAAATTTTGAGAGAGGATGGGGTAATTTTGTGGAAGGGAATAAGGACTTTAGATTTTGTAGGATTAATTTGAATTCGCCATTTGCGGAACCAGGTTTGTAGGGAGTCGAATGCATTTTGTAGGGAGTTTAGGGCAGTAGAGAGAGTAGGTGCGTGTGCGATAAGTGCGGTGTCATCCGCAAATAGGAGAGGGTATGTGGTGGGATCGAAGTGTGTTGGATCGGGATAGAAAATATCATGGCAGTAAAGATTGTAAAGAATAGGGGAGAGTGGGAATCCTTGAGGTACATCTTGTTGTAGAGGAAATGGGATTTATAAAGCAAACCTCTATGCCACACCTAATCAATCGCTTTTTTAATGTCAAGAAAAACCACAGCAGACATGTAGCCTTCGAGGTGCTTTGTTTGGAGATTTACTCAAACATATTTTTCATAAAATTCTTAATTTTCGAGAAAAAAAAAAATTTTAAATTTTGACATGAAATTTATATAACAAATAATTATAAAGAATTTAATAGTATATAAATTATTAAAAATAGCTTTTTTGTGCAAACCTCATAGGTTTCGAGAAAAATATAGGGAAAGTACAACGCGTTAAATTTGTCGTAATTTAAATGCAACAGTTATTATTATTAAAATTAAAATTACAACATGTTATAATTATTATTGAATATATTCTGTTTTTCCAACTTTCGCCGCATGCACGATTACCAAATGAGTAAACTTCGTACCATATATTGAGATCTAAATTAGATAAGTAGAGTAGATAACCATCGTAAAACCGTGAACCATAAAAATATTAATATTGTCGGGAAAATAAACCCAAAATCTATTTTATATAAATAAATCGTAATTTAGACTCTGCGAACGTTGCTTCCATAAGAAGATCTGTTGTCATGGAAAACACGCGTGGCCAAAGGATATGAATCATTACATATTTTTTTAAACTGATACCATCAATTGTGGAATCAAATACCACCTTCGTACCAGTATCCTGACTGGATCTAGATATGGATTGAGTTTGCCAAGGGTGATCAAATCATTGACCAGAGCACTTAGGCCTCACTAGGCCCGTTGTTCCCCCCTGACTGGGACAGCCTTGCGTTGTTCTATCACTCATTCAGCCACCCAAGGTGACGAACAAAGGACAGCACAACGCTTGGAGGGTTATCCCTAATGTTGGCCATGTTCGGCCAGACCTCCCCTAGCATGGACTCTCTAAGATGGGCGAGAGCCGGGCAGGTAGTTAACACATGTTCCACTGTCTCGTCCTCTTCTTCACATGATCTACATATGGGGGCTTCCACCAGTCCCATTGTAATTAAGTGTTTCCCTAGCTGACAGTGATACCTGTGATAAGGCGCAGATTCCCCCGGGATAGTCGCAGATAGCAGTCATCTGGTTTCAGATTGGGTGAGCGCATTGCTTCCTTGGCCTATCTGCAGCCTGAGGTGTTGTCCCAAGCATCTTGAGAGTGTTCAACTCGTCTGCCTTGAGGTTGCCTTCTTCATTATTGTGTCCCTTGACCCAGCGCAGCTCAATACTGTTTGATTGTGCTGCTTGTTTCAGGGTGTTGTGACATTCTTTTACTAGTCTTGAGGTGATCTTGTGACCACTCACTGCTAGTATTGCTGCCCTACTGTCTGTAAGGATTTGGATATTTCTATCACGGATGTCACGGTGTAGGATTTCTTTCGCCCCATGGATGATGCTAACGATCTCTGCTTGCAGAGTAGTTGTGTGCTTTTCTAGGGGTATAGCTAATGATAGGTCCATTTGTTGCGAGTAAATTACCGCCCCGGATCCTCTTTTGGTTTTAGAACCATCGGTGTAAATTCGGAGGGTTTCCCCACCATCTACACTCGCGGTTCCTCTTTTTATCGATACATTCTAGGGTATATTGTAGTCGTAGGAGGGTGGCAAATTGTCTGTCTTCCTTCCAAGGATGGGTGTCTTCTTGATAACCTCCTCTAAAAGGTGGCAGTGTCTGTCAGTCCTGCCTCCTTTGTACCAGAGTCCAACTGAGTTTAGGTGCAGTGCTGCCGCCGTGGCCATCTCCTATACGTATAAGTCGAGAGGTGGAGGGCAGAGCATTGCTTCCATTGCTGCAGTGGGTGTTGTTCGCATTGCTCCGGTCGTGCTGAGGCATGCTATCCTTTCCAACTGGGTAAGCTGCTTTGCTGAGGTTTTGTGTCTGTCTCTGGGCCACCAAACCAGTGCTCCACAGATTAGCATTGGTCTTACTACCGCTGTGTACAGCCAAAGTGCTATCTTGGGAGATAGTCCCCATGTCTGCCCCACAGCCCACCGGCATTGCCAGAGGGAGACGCATGCCTTTTTACATTTCATTTTGAGATGTGGTTCCCACGTCAGCTTGCCGTCGAGGATCACTCCCAGGTATTTGACTTCCAACGACAATGTCAACTGAAGGTTGAGGAGCTTAAGGAAGCTTTAGCTTACTTAGTTTGCTTTTCTTTGTGAAGAGGACCATATCAGTCTTTGACGGGTTTATGCTCACAGACTGGTCGTTACACCAGTGTTCAATAATTTTCAGGGCTTCCTTCATCAAGCTGCATAACACCGTCTCAAATCTGCCTGTTAGAAGGATGGTTGTCATCTGCATAGCCTATGGTGTGAAAGCCATTGTCGTTAAGTCGCCGTAGTAGGCTGTCAACAATTATGTTCCAAGGGAGTGAGAGTGAGAGTACTCCACCCTGTGGGGAGCCTTTAGCAACGATCTTTCTGACAGTGCTGTTTCCTACATATACTGTAACTGCCCTATTCTCCAGCATGCTTTTGATCCATCCACTAACAGTGGAGTTCACAACATGCGTGGAGAGAGCAGTTTCCATTTTTCTGAAGGTCGTTTCATCGAAGGCACCTTCTATATCGTAATCAAAAGCCGTCTCGCGAATTAATCTTTCGCACAATTTCTCTAACATTTTCAGGAGAAATGACGTTAGACTAATCGGGCGATATGATTTGGCTAGTGTATAATCTATACGACCAGGTTTCGGTATGAATATAACTTTTACTTCTCTCCATGCTAGAGGGATGTATCTGAATGCAATACATGCCCTGAAGATTTTGGCTAGGTGGGCTGATAATATGTCCAGCCCCCATTGAAGGAGGGCCAGAAAAATACCGTCCAACCCTGGCGCTTTAAATCGTGAGAAGCTTTTGATTTCCCAGGTTATACATGCCCCTTCCATGAGGTGATCTGCTGCCTCCCAATCCACCTTGGAGGGGTTTGAGAGTAAGGGTTGACCAGCCTTCATCGGAGGTGTTCGTACATCCTGTTAAATTGGTACTAATGATAATCTTAGCTGCTTTCGAGAGGTTAGAAGAGCAACTAGGCAACCTGGTTGTCGTGAGTGATCCTTGGAGAGGATCTTTTTGAGCCTTGCAGCTGCCGAGGTGATTTCAACCTCCTCACAAAAGACCTGCAGGCTGCCCTTTGTATTTGTCTTATTAGTTTTTTATAGTCTTGTTGGATGTTTTTATAGACCATCCAGTCCGACCGTTGTTTTGATTTCTTTGCTTTGTTAAAGGATTTTCTCGCAGCTCTTCTGAGATGGTCGAGTTCCCCGCACCACCAGGGTGTGACGTTCCCGGAGTCTTCCACCTTTCTCGCAGGGCAGGAGTCCTTATATGCTTTTATATTGGAGTGTTGAAACGAATTTACATAGACTTCAATGTCTTCCACTGTATTATGTTGACCGGTAGCTTCGCAGGTTCGCAGACTCCACGAGAGGTTGTCTGTGTAGACATTCCTATCCGTTAGTCTCGGGTTGCGAAGGTAAAGTGTTTTCTTACCGGTTGTATGTGTTAGTGTATATTTGATCCACCTATGATCTGACATTGAAACCGACGGTGATACATGCCAGTCGTGGATTTTGTTTGAGATACCGCTGGTCGCCAATGTAATGTCTATTACAGTTTGGCTCCGAGTTGTCACGAACGTGGGTTCAGAGCCTCGGTTTAGTATTTCTAAATTGTTACAAATGATAAATTTATGTAGTGACTTACCTCTATTGTTGGTGTCCACGCTGCCCCACATGATATGATGTGCGTTAGCGTATCAGCCAATGACGAGATGCCTAGAGGCAGCCTCCTTGTAGCTGGTCCCGTCACTACTTACTTTCGAGAGAAGCGGATTTGGAGCATTCTTCCTGGTGGATCTCCCGTATGCTTTTTTGCCACCTCCCTGGGCTGATCGGTGATGGCTCGGAGCCAGCGGATCGATTCCTCTTTTTCTGTGCGCTGCCAGTCGGCAGCATCCCTTTGCATTTGGGCAATGGGTTGCCAGCCTGTCCTGGGGGGCGCACTTGTCTACCAGAAGGGGTCTTGGGGGCTTCAGCAGTCTTTGCAGCAGGCAATGCCTTCCTGGCCTTTCTTCTGCGCTTTAGCTCAGCTCCACAAATACGATTTCTTTTTGGGAGTTGCTTCTGTGGGCCGGTTTCTTTTGTGGTGACTGGTGGATCAGTAGACCCGCCCGCAGCCACTGTTTGTCTTGTTCTTCTTTCCTGACTGACAATTTGCACTCTAATAACCCATTGTGGCACCCAAAAATTTCAAACTTTATTCTCCGTCCTAATCATATCAAGCTTTAATCCCGTCAGTACCTCGTGTTAAGATACCGGAGCCAGTGCCAGTTCTCCCTACTCCATACCAAAGTAACATAACTATATTAAAGCTGTTTCAACGAGTTCAATTTTCCGAAGTTATTATTATTAAAATTAACATAATAACAAATTGTAATACAATATATTATTATTATTATCGGTATTAATAGTAAAAATATTCAAACCCAGCGTTTGGGTAAATACGATTCGTTCAAATTACAATCTCGCCCGATAAATATAACTCTCCTTCCAGAAAACTATGGCTCTAATTATGAGTAATATGGCCAAATCAAAAACACTTAGCAAATGGAAAAGCATTCATCTCTCGAGAAATCATACACCCATTTGTACCGAACGGGTAAAAGAAGAATTGAAGAATCGTTTTTGAGAACGGTAATAGTTATTTGTACAACAAGTGTCGAAATTTACGCTTTTCCGCACGAGAGTAGGATGTTGGTTGCATCAAGTTACTTTTCTCAACGATTTTGGATGCGGAAATGTAAGGTATTTCTATTGAGTATGTGAACAAAATTTGCGTATAAAATATATTAATGGACTGTCTTTAAAAATTTAAACTAGTTACGCCCGGCCGATTCCTCATATCATTACACATTTTATACCAAAATACTAGAGGATTGTGTTGACGCGTGAATTTTATTTCAGTTGCTGTAGCTGGTCCACGGATTCAAAACTTAGCGTCTTATCAGATCATAATAAATTCTCTTCTAATACTAATAAGCGCTAAAACTTTAAAAGGGCTAACTTTGCTAACTTATACAAGGATTTGAGTGATGTAATACTGACGGGACATATTTAAATAACTGTACTGAGGTAAACATGGCTCTGGATATGTTCTACATGAATCTGTACAAGGTAATTGATAAGTAGGTTTGGAATCATATAAAGTGTATATAAAACAGTTGAAATTAATATGAAATAAAATCCTGCTATATTATGGAATTAAGTTTACATTATTTATTATTTATTATTATTTATTATGATTCTTTGGATTTCCTGGTAACAAAATACATTAATAGATACATACATACAAATACAATAAATTTTGAGCACAGTGTACCACTAGAATACCGAGCAGATTAACTCATGGATGTCAAGAGTTTTGCCTCATTATTTTCTGAAAATTATAGAACAGCTGACAAAGCCATTCTTTCAGGAGCCCATACTAATTGTCTATCCTTTACCCTAAATCCAATTTCCATTTTTGTACATAAAATTTAAAACTGATGACCAAGTAAGAATTAGCAAATTATCGTAAAGAAAAATTTTAAAAATAAACTATGTTGTTTGTTAATACAATTTCCTGATTTTTTTTTAAATATAAAATAATAGGCTGAAAGACCGCGGGTCGATAGCCGATGATTAGAAGAAACCTCAAGTCTGTACTCTGTTCACTTCATAAAAACTGTATTAATACTTACTTCTATTAATAAAGATGTTATTATAATAATATAAAATAATATAAATTCTAAGATCTAATTACATCATTACACTTAATTAAGAATTACTGTTTTTAACCACAAATAATTATTGTAAAATGTCATATAACTTTGTATATAAATTTAAATAAAACTATTCAATTTTCTAGTCATAAATACGATTAAACGTAGAAACTCGAGTTGTGCTTTATAGATTTATTTAAAGGTTTTACAGCTTGGATGGAATAAACTTTCTTACTAACCGTATTGCGAGGTTTTTCACCTTTCAATTTATTTATTTATTCCGGTATGTACAAAATATCTAGCAGAAAAATATTTACATCAAATGATGATGTGACCTGGCTCAGTTTTCTGCCAGTACATAACAAACATTTTATGAAAATGGAATTATGCTACTACGATATTGGATCAGAATGGGCAATATTTAATTTTAATAAAATATCTAACCATAATAAGGAAATCACATTTAATTTTCACTAAAATAAATATTTTCTGAAAAAAAAAAACTTTTGATCGTTTTTGTAATATAACTCAGATATTGTAATTCAAAATAAGTAAAACTATTAACTTTTTTGGTATCACTTCTTTAATTACATTTGCAGTTTCGACAATTTCAAGTTGTCATTATCAAACAATTAATATTTTAAATTACAATTCTTAAACAAACTTTTACCATTTTGCAAAGCATTAAACAAAGGAGAGGATATTAGGTCTGTTCGATGGACTGGAGTAAATCCATTTTAAGCCCTTTACTGGAAAAGTGAATAACCTCGAGTACATCTTCTTCGAAAAAGTGATCATTTTCGCTAATGTGATTGGCGAATGTGTATTTAGGCTTGTTTGGAAATTTCGTTCCAAATTTTGACATTAAATCAACAGGTGTTTTGTCATTAAACATTATGTTACATATTTTGTTTAGTGATTTTGATGAGACTAATGTTGAATTTAAGTTTAGTTGGTCTTTATTTAATTGTATTATTAGCACCAACTACACCCAAAGTCAAAATTAGGCTCATTTGATGTAATCAATATATTCTTACATACCACCACAGTACTGTATTAAGCTATTAAAACAAACATTAAAGAAATGTAACATTCATGAATTATGAGAATTAAGTAAAATTATTTCAGAAAATAATTAGTTTTTATTCGAAAACAAAATGTATAAACAAAATGGAGGTTTAATAAAAAATACATAATTATTTGTCTGTATAGCTGGATTTAATCCATGCTGACTATAGTTTCGACAAGACAACATTTTTAAAACAAGTGTCTTGCCGAAACTATAGTCAGCATAGATTAAATTCAGTTATACAATAAAATGTATAAGTAGATGCCTCACAAATCAACGATGAAATGTAGGTTTAGCAATGAGCTCTCTATTAAGTCTTTTATTAGCGGAAATTTTGATGCGTACTTAAACTGAGGCAATATTAAAACTAAATTCAGCAAAAATACATACATAGTTCTGCTATAGACGTGTCGACTTCTGGATCTGGATCTAGACAGCCCTCCGTTGTTCTATCAGAACTATGTTCGGCCAGAGCCCCCTAGCATGGACTCTCTAAGGTGGGTGAGAGCTGGGCAGGTGGTTAACACATATTCCACTGCCTTGTTCTCTTATTCACATGCTTTACATAGTAGACAAGTGTTTTCTTAGTGACAGTGACCCATAAGGATACTTGTGATAAGACGCAGATTCCCCCGGAAAAGTCGCAGATAGTATTTAACTGTTTTCAGATTGGGTGAGCGCATTGCTTTCTTGGCCTGTCTGCAGCCTTAGGTGTTATCGCAACATCATGTTAGCGCCTTGAGAGTATTCTGCTTGAGGTTGTCAGTGAGGCATTTCGGTGTTGGCGCGATCGGGGGCCCGTCCGTGGTATCACTGAGTGCCGATCCAGTCCGCGCCTGCTCGTCTGCCTTGCTGTTACCTCCTTCATTGTTATGGTCCTTGACCCAGCGCAGCTTGGATGATGCCAACAATATCTGCTTGCAGAGTAGTTGTTTGCTTCTCTAGGGGTATAGCTAGTGATAGGTTCATTTATTGCGAGTAAATACGCGCCCCGTATCCTCTTTGGGTTCTATAACCATCGCTGTAGATCGGAGGGTATCCCCACCTTCTACACTTCCGATTTCTCTTTTTGTGGATACATTATAGGGTCTGTTGAAGACGTAGCAGGGTGGCATATTGTCCGTCTTCCTTCTAAGGAAGGGTGCTTCTTGACAGCCTCTTCTAAGAGGTGACAGAGTTTACCAGCTCTGCCTCCTTTGTACCAGAGTCCAACTGAGTTTAGGCGCAGTGCTGCTGCCGTGGCCATCTCCTGTACGTACAAGTCGAGAGGTGAAAAGCAGATCATTGCTTCCATTGCTGCAGTGGGTGTTGTTCGCATTTCCCCGATCGTGCTGAGGCATGCTTATCTTTGCAACTCAGTAAGCTGCTTTCCTGAGGTTTTCTGCCTGGCTCTGGGCCACCAGACCAGTACTTCATAGATTAGCATTGGTCTTACTACCGCTGTGTACAGCCAGAGTGCTGTCTTGGGAGATTTCCCCCATGTCTGCCCCACAAACCTCCGGCATTGCCAGAGAGAGACACATGCTTTTTACATTTTATTTTGAGATGTGGTTCCCACGTCAACTTGCCGTTGAGGATCACTCCCACGTATTTAGCTTCCGACAACAATGTCAACTAGCTGTTGAGGAGCTTCGGAAGCTTCAGCTTACCCAGTTTCCTCCTCCTTGTGAAGAGGACTATTTCAGTCTTTGACGGGTTTATGGTCAGAGACAGGTCATTACATTATTGTTCAATTATTTTGAGGGCTTCCTGCATCAAGCTGCATAACACCGTTTTAAATCTGCCTGTTAGCAGGATGGTTATGTCATCTGCATATCCTATGGTGTGGAAGCCATTGTCGTTAAGCCGTCGCAGTAGGCTGTCAACAACTATGTTCCGCAGGAATGGTGAATGTACTCCACTCAGTGGGCAGCCTTTAGCAATGATCTTTCTGACAGGGGTATTTCCTACATTTACTGTGACTGCTTTGTTCTCCAGCATGCTTTTGATCAACTCACTAACTGTGGGGTTTACACCATGCGTGGAGAGGGCAGTTTACATTTTTCTGAAGGTCGTCTTATCAAAGGCACCTTCTATATCGATGAACACGTCCATGGCGGACATTTTATTGTTCGGAGATCTTTCGATTCGGAATACAACAGTGTGCAGAGCCGACTCAGTTGATCTCCCCTGAGTGTATGCATGTTGGTTAACATGAATCGGATTCGTAATCAAAGCCGTCTCGCGAATTAATCTTTCGCACAATTTTTCTAACACAGAAATGACGTTAGACTAATCGGGCGGTATGATTTGGCTAGTGCATTATCAATAGGACCAGGTTTCGATATGAAAATAACTTTTACTTCTCTCCATCTCCATGCTAGAGGGATGTATCTAAACCCAATACATGCCCTGAAAATTTTGGCTAGGTGAACTGATAATATTTTCGGCCCCCATTGGAGGAGGGCTGGGAATATACCGTCCAGGACTGGCGCTTTAAATGCTGAGAAGCTTTTGATAGCCCAGGTTATACGTGCCCCTTCCGTGAGGTAGTCTGCCGCCTCCCAATCCTACTTGGAGGGGTTAGAGTGTATGGATTCTGACCAGCCTTCATCGGTATTCGTACATCCTGAGAAATGGGTGTTAATAAGAATTTCAGCTGCTCTCGAGAGGTTAGTAACTTCTATCCTCTCGTTCTGGATCTGGATCTGGATTGAGTTTGCCAAGGGTGATCAAATCATTGACCAGAGCACTTAGGCCTCACTAGGCCCATTGTGCCCCCCTGACTGGGAGAGCCCTGCGTTGTTCTATCACTCATTTAGCCACCCAAGGTGGCGAGCAAATGACAGCACAACGCTTGGAGGGTTATCCCTTATGTTGGCTATGTTCGGCCAGAGCTCCCCTAGCATGGACTCTCTAAGGTGGGCGAGAGCCGGGCAGGTGGTTAACACATGTTCCACTGTCTCCTCCTCTACTTCACATGCTCTACATATGGGGGTTTCCACCAGTCCCATAGTAAACAAGTGTTTCCTTAGCTGACAGTGACCCGTAAGGATACCTGTGATAAGACGCAGATTCCCCCGGGATAGTCGCAAATAATATTCAGCTGTTTTCAGATTGGGTGAGCGTATTGCTTCCTTGGCCTGTCTGCAGCCTGAGATGTTGTCCCAACGTTGTTTAAGCATCTTGAGAGTATTCTGTTTGAGGATAGCAGTGAGGCATTTCGGTGTTGGCGCGATCGGGGGCCCATCCGTGGTATCACTGAGAACCGATCCAGCTCGCGCCAACTCGTCTGCCTTGCTGTTGCCTTCTTCATTATTGTGTCCCTTGACCCAGCGCAGCTCAATACTGTTTGATTGTGCTGCTTGTTTAAGGGTGTTGTGACATTCTTTTACTAGTGTTGAGGTGATCTTGTGACTACTCACTGCTAGTATTGCTGCCCTACTGTCTGTAAGGATTTGGATGTTCCTATCACGGATGTCTCGGTGTAGGATTTCTTTCGCCCCTTGGATGATGCCAACGATCTCTGCTTGCAGAGTAGTTGTGTGCTTCTCTAGGGGTATAGCTAATGAGAGGTCTATTTGTTGCGAGTAAATTCCCGCCCCGGATCCTCTTTTGGTTTTAGAACCATCGGTGTAAATTCGGAGGGTTTCTCCACCCTCTGCACTCCCGGTTTAGGCAACTTATTTGTCCTGAGGGATCCTTGAAGATGATCTTTTTGAACTTTGCAGCCTCCTCACAAAAAGACCTCCAGGGTGCCCTTTGTCTTTGCCTTATTAATTTTTTGTAGTCGTATTGGATATTTTTATAGACCATCCAGTCCGACTGATGTTTTGATTTCTTCGCTTTATTAAAGGATTTTCTCGCCGCATTTCTGAAATGGTCGAGTTCTCCGCACCACCACCAGGGTGTTGCGTTCTCGGAGTTTTTCACCTTTCTCGCAGGGCAGAATTCCTTGTATGCTTTTATAGTGGAGTGTTGAAACCTATTTACGTAGGATTCAATGTCTTCCACTGTATAAGTTAGCCGGTAGTTTCGCAGGTTCGTAGACTCCGCGAGAGGTTGTCTGTGTAGGCATTCCAGTGCGTCAGTCTTGGGTTGCGAAGGTAACGTGTTTCCTTACCGGTTGTATCTGATAGTGTATATTAGATCCACCTATGGTGCGATATTGAGACCGACATTGATACATGCATCGGGGATTTTGTTTGAGATACCGCTAGTCGCCAATATAATGTCTATTAGAGTTGTCTAGAACGTGGGTTCAGAGCCACGGTTTAGTATTTCTAATTTATTACAGATAATAAATTCGTGTAGTGACTCACCTCTGTTGAGGTGTAGTTTTTCCTTTTAACAGGATGGTGTCTTTGTTGCCGTCTCCTACTGACAGCCTTACCACTGTGATGTCACTGGTGGAAAGCGTGACATAAGATAGGATGTTATAGGCTTAGGTATGTAAATACATGATCTAGGATTACTATTTGTGGGATTTCCTGAATCTACAACCGTGAGTCTTACTAAGACTACAAAATTTATTAATATTATTAATATTAATTTGAAACAACTTTTTCTCTGGCTAATACCTCGACAGACATTGAATAAAACAAAATTAATTTGCGTGTTACGAATAGTACAATTATCAAAGCAACACTAGTTTTAATGAAATTATTTCTGTTGAATAAACTAATAAATGAAAAAAATATATTTTAGATTGTTTCAATATGACTATAACATGAAATATTATGAACAAAATTGAATTTAAACGGATTTCATTAAATTAAATTAGCAAAAGCAATTAAAAAATCTAGCATTCAAGATTATAATCATCTGCAGACACGTGTTTCGAACGTTCGCTCTCTTCAGAACAGCTTTATTATATAATTGATTTTAAATACAAATAAAAACATATTTGTGGTTAAAACATAGTGAATTTTTCAATTCAGTGTAAGTATGGATTACCACGTAGTAACGGTCGCAACCATTCTATTCAAGTATAATAAAATATAATAATAAATGTAATGAAATACAAATAACTTACTTAGGTATGTACGGCAACTGACACAAGAATGATATATAATTGACTGAAGGTCTGAATTTATAACTGAGATGGATTAGTAAATTCTACAGAAATCATTACGTTAGGGATTAAGGAAAAATACCCACTTAGAGCATAATTCCTCAATCCCAAACGTAATTATGAGTGCTTTGATAGTAGTACTATTTGTAACACCCAAATTAATTTTGTTTTATTCAATGTCTGTCGAGGTATTAGCCAGAGAAGTAGTTGTTTAAAATAAATTTGTTTTGTAGTCTTAGTAAGACTCACTGTTGTAGATTCACGAAATGTTTTCGGATTTTTAAATTTATTATTTAATTTTCTTCAACGAACTAAAGGAATTTAATACATTTTAATATTCCCATTTATTATACCAAATCCACAAACACTGGATTAACAATTCATAGTTCTTGGACGGCGGCTATTGTGTCCCGCATCGTGTCATGGTGGCGGCAAAGGGTTGCCCGGCCACCCTACAGTGATGCAGGTTACACTGTATCACCTTTACGGCTGTTAAGGCTCCTCTGGCATGGATGTGGTGCACTCCTGGCTTCCGCCCGGTATGCCTTCATCGTCGGTTTCCACCCGCACCTCCCCACGAGGTGCTTTTGTTGTGGCAGAATTAGCAAGTTTTATGGGGAGAGTGGAGAATTTATAACTATTTCTCCCTCCCTTTTCCTTGATGAACTCAGCATCTTTTTTCCCTACTCCGAAGACAAGTAGGCATCCCAAGGGTTCCTTCTTCTCTTCGACATGGAAGACACACCAGCTCTTCACCTCCATTGCAGAGTTTTGTGCCGCCAACCGCCTTTTTACCAAGTCTATGACTTCCAGTTGCCCCGGAATCCACAGGCGAGCTTTCGTCAGCGTTGGTAGGTGATCCACCTGGACGACAGTCATTTTGGCCCCTTCCCACAGTGGTCGTAGGGGGGACTTCGTCCTTGAGCCATTTCAGGGCGGGCTCATTATCCCGGGTGATATGTAGTATCTCCCATGAGTGTGCCCACTCCTGCAATGTATATATGTGCTCTGAGAAATCAAGCAGTTTGACCAGCTCCTCAAGCATTGCTTTTTCGACCATCGCCGCCTGTTCCTTGGTGATTTTGCCCAAGGGGTTGTTTTGTTCGATAATGGCTGCTCGGAGGTGCCTAGAGGCAGCCTCCTTTTAGCTGGTCCCGTCGCTCCTCCCTCTCGAGAGAGGTGGATTCGGGGCATTCTTATGAGAGAATCTTTCATCCGCCTTTCATCCACCTGCTTACTACTACCGTTGTTTTTATTATTTTTGGTTTGTTCATGCTATTGGATAGTTGGCTCCCCACTTGCCACGGATCCCGCGCTGGGGACGTCGATAGTCGATCGCCAGGGCTACCAAAGGGATATAGTCACCGAGGACGGGTTGCGCTCGAAGGGCAACCGATTTGAATCAACAAAAAAATATATAGAATGGCCGTTTAAGTACTATGAAATGACATTAATTATATATTTTTTCAAAATTAACTTTGTTGACAAATGACAGTCAACTTCGAATTTTTTAATGGCTGCATATACTTTTCGTATTGTTTTATACTAGACATTATTTATCTTAATCCAATTATGCCTAATATGTTCATTTTAATTTCATATTTATGACAGAAAAAATAATAATAAATAGTATTACTAGTAGTAGTAGTAATCTTTATTCGTAATAGCCACTATACACAAACATTTACATTTCGTTGGTTAACATTAGAGCGGATATGATACGGCAAATAATAAAATATATAAATACATACAGGTATTACCTAAGTACACCCAATAAATTAATAAACTACACAATATAGAAACAGACTAAAAATGTTTAATTGAATTAGGATTTTTGATCCTCTAAAAATTCTTTATACGTATAATAGCATTTACTGCTTAATTTTTTTTTTAGGTTTCGCTTCATTTCTAAATTTTCAGGAATCAGATTATATATGGTTATACTTGAATATATGGGGGACTTTTTTAATATCTCACTGTTATGAGCTGGTAAAATAAGTTTATGTTTATGGCGAGTATTATGTCCGTGAATATTTGAATGTTTTGAAAATTGATTTAAATTTTCAGCTGCATATATTGCGCATTTATAAATAAAAATGCCTATAACTGTAAGTATGTTATTTGATTTAAATGTTCGACTTTGGTTGCTCTGCCCCAGGACATTACATTAAATGCTAAATGTGGATATGCTAGTGCGCAATATATATTTATTACAGATTGTCTTGAGTTGTTAAATTTTAATTTCAGTATTGAATAGAAAGCGCTACTCCACTTTGAGGACACATAGTCAATTTGTTTACCCCATGATAGTCTTGCATCAATAAAACTTCCTAAGAATTAACATTTAGAGACTCATTTGTTATTAGTTGTTTTGGAGGTTTCCTATTATAAAACTGAATAGTAACGGTTTTTTCCATATTGAGTATTAATTTATTTTTGTTACATCTATTTTCTATCTGAGAATGGATAATGTATATTCTATCCTGAAGACTTTCCGGTGTTTGCACCGAGACTACTATTGAGGTGTCGTCAGCGAAATTGATCATATGTCCATCTCTAATAAATTCGTGTAAATCATTAATAAATAACAGGAAGATTAGGGGCCCCAAAGTTGAACCCTGAGCCACGCCTTCGCTAATATTGTATGTTTTGGACTTTCTGCGCTCTATTTCTACATTCATTTGCCTATTTGTTAAAAATAAACTTATTAAATTGAGTACATTTTCTCCAATTCCGAGTACTGATAACTTCTGCCGTACGTAAAGGAGCGCGGCCACGCTTGTACTAGCATCTACTTGCGTGTACACTTCATTGATGAAGTTTACCTTGTCACTTTCTGTTGATTTCCCGTATCTGAAGCCGTGTTGGTTTTCTGATAAAAGTTTGAATTTATTGATGTAGTCCCATAGTTGATCGCAGATAACGTTCTCAAAATTTTTTGAGAAGGAGTTTATCACGGACACAGCACCGTGATTGGCGAGTTCGGTTTCCGCTCCTTTTTTATGTATAGGCACTACACGCGCGATTTTTAAAGCACTGGGAAATACACCAGTTTCATGTTGAAGCAGTGTAGAAATTCATTTATAAATAAATTGAATAAACTATTTATTTCGTTCGTTTTTATAATATTCCAGTCAATCTTTTGCAAATGATGTTTTAATTCTTATACATTCTTGTCCGTTGTCTGCCTTATGATTTTAAACTCGGTTGTTTTATTCTGATCTTGTTTATTTATTGTATCTGTTAGTGTCATTACTTGTGCTAGATGATCGGATATATTCAAATTTATATTGTTACAAGTGAAGCTATGTTACGGATAGTTGGTTATCATACAGTCTAGCTGGGTCGCAGAAAGTCTTTCATTTATTACTTATAACCTGGTTAGTTAATTCAATTTGTTAATTAAATGGAACGAATTGAATAAATCAGTTAATAATTTAGTTTCTATCGAGTCGTTTAGCAAATTTATATTAATGTCGCCACACAGAATTATGAATTTGCAAAATGAGTGCAAATCATTTAGAATTAGTAGAAAATCTAAAAATGAACTTACATTTCCGGTGGATGGTCGATGTATTGTTAAGATGCCGATTTTATTATTATTTATTGTTAATGTACAAGCTGCACATTCGATTTCGTCGACTCGTCCCGACACACATAACCAACAACTCTAAGCAGATTTATAACTTATTAGACGGGGATATAAGGAATTGCAAAAGGATAGAAAAACTTTGCAACAAGATAAATATTGACGTTCTAAATTTAGAAGTTGACATTACAAATGTAACGATTCGTAGACTGGATCGTAACCAATGCGACCTAAACAACACCTTATCAAATCAGTTGCCACATAACATCTTAAATGATTTTAAAAACAAACAAACAGTTCATTATAACAAATTATTTCACAACGTTAGAATAAGTCTAACAAATAAATTTAACAATTTATTAAATAATAGCGGTAATAGAGATATTCCTATTATGGATAAGTGGTTTAAAAACTATAGTAAATTTGCTATCACTGGGTCCAAAATTCAGTGTTCCTGCTAAGAACAATGATATATCTATACCACGTTTGTTGACGGGGACGGAAAATGTACTCAGTGATGACACAATTTCCAACCACAATCTCATAAGAGCAAAAGTAACGAATATTATTACAAACCATTTAAAAAAAAAACACAAGGTCTCCGCAATTAGACACATTTACAACAAATGCCACAAGTTTTTAAATGAAAACAAACAAATAATAATATTAAATTTTGACAAGGGCAAAGTAACTGTGGCTATGGAAATTAATGATTATAAAAACAAAATACAGGAGTTACTGAATGACACAAAATGTTACGAAAGAATATGATTTTTTTCAATTTGATTTTGATTATTTTTAAGGTGGCTTAACATGTTTTCAAATCTAGTACCGTCATTAGAAACTAAATTTCCTGTAATGGTTTTTATTACCGTACCTAGCCCTCTTTTATTTCGGCTTCTTTTTGTTATTTTGAATTTATCCTCCAAATCTTTTTTTATATAATTTATTATATTTTCATAATTCTAAAACTCTCTGAAATGTCGATATGTTTTTAATTGTTAATTGTAATTGATTATATTGCCCATTTAATATTTTAAATTTATCGTACTTTGTATTGCTCACGTTTTTCTAATTTTTCCGGCCCCAAATTTATTGGCAATATGCCCAGATTTCTGGTAAAATTCCTAATTTCTATGGCTCACGTTACTGCGACCATGATGGACCTGGAACGGAATCATCAATTTTAATTTCTCCTAAATAGATATTTATTTTTATATCAGAATTGCCAAAAATGTAAATTAACATGGCTTTTACTTTATCATAATTAAGTTTATCTAATCCGCAACCTATTTTTGGAATTGCGAAATGTTTAATCTTTTGTTTGATACATAAATCTTTTAGTGCCATTAAAGTTTGGAATAAATCTTTGTGGGTTGGTTTATTAAAATATTTATTTTTAGTAATTAAATATATTACATGGCGATTTTCATTTTTTAAGACACATAAAGAGTGGACTTTAGGCTTTTGCGCTTTTAATTTATCTATTTGTCCAAATCTTAATTGAAAATTGCTTGCTATACCAGAATTCATGTGTAAATCAGCACTAACACAATGTGTAAGGAAAAATTCTTTTGGTGCGGTAAATAGATAATCTTGAATTTCTATTATGTTATCAGCTACATTATTATTATTATTTTGGTAACAATTCATAAAGTTTATGTAGGATAGTTCGATATTGTCCTTAGTTTTATTTTTCTTATTATCAATTATTTTAGGGGGTTTTAATATTTTTTCACATACTGAATAGCCAATAAGGGCGCGTCAACTTTAAAATTGAATAAAACAAGTTGTGTGTGAGGTAGAAACGAAATTTATTTTTCATTCGAAAGGGTATTCGACCCCATTAAGTATGGAAGATAACATCATTCAAATGACCACCGCGGCTCCGTTTGGTAGCCCGGATCCGGGAGGTCCAATTTTCGATGACTCTGGAGCACATATCGGCCTCAATTTGAGCGATGGCGTTGCGTATGTTGACTTTGAGGTCATCGGTGTTTAGAGGCTTGTTGGCGTAGACCAGCGACTTGAGATAGCCCCAGAGAAAAAAGTCTAAAGGCGTTAAATCGCACGATCTCGGTGGCCAGTTGATATCGCCTCCGCGCGAGATGACCATGTCCGGAAATCGCTCGTGCAGAATGTCCATTGTGGCATGGGCTGTGTGGCACGTGGCGACGTCCTGCTGGAATCACATGTCGTCCGTGTCCATATCATCCAGTTTAGGCCAAAAGAAGTTGGTTATCATCGACCTGTAGCGCTCCCCATTGACGGTTATGGCCGCCCCAGCTTCGTTCTCGAAAAAGTACGGACCGATGATGCCGCCGGCCCAAAATCCACACCAAACAGTGACTTTCTGGGGATGCATTGCCACTTGGTGGACCTCGTGTGGGTTGTTCTCACTCCAAATGCGGCAATTTTGCTTGTTCACATACCCGTTCATCCAGAAATGAGCCTCGTCGCTGAAGATGATTTTTCGGCCAAAATGGGGGTCTGCTTCCAACTGCTCCAGAGCACAGTCAGCGAACGCCCGGCGCTGTCTGTGGTCGTTTATCCTGAGCTCCTGGGTCAATTGGATTTTGTACGGGTGCAGACCCAAATCCAGATGCAAAATTCTGCGAGTTGATGTCTCCGAAAGGCCAAGTTCCTGTGCACGACAAAAAATGGACTGCTTTGGGTTCTCGCGCACACTCTCACGGACAGCAGCGATATTTTCGTTCGATCGGGCGTTTCGTCGACGTGTCAGTGTTGGCTGGTTGTTTACTGAACCAGTCGACTCGAATTTGCCCACCAATCGACGGATAGTCGACTCTACAGGCCGATCATCGCGACCGTAAAATGGGCGAAGTGCGCGGAACGTTGCTCGAACTGATGACCCATTTTCGTAAAACAGTTTAATAATTTGCACGTGCTGCTCGACACTCAAACTTGCCATGGTGATTCGGGGTTATATACTGAACAAATGACAGCAACTTTGACAGCTCTACCTCGAACAACATGGCCGCACCCTTCCAGCAAACTTCGCGCGTCCCAATTGGCGGACCCTTTACCTTACATTTCCGCATCCAAAATCGTTGAGATAAGTAGAATTTTGTTCCGCATGGATACACTTTTCCGCACTACTTTTATTTACTATTAATCAATGTCAATGTAAGTTATATACATTGAGTAATACATACAACACACGTAATATCGGTAATACTAACCTAATTTCTATATGTTAGTGTCAAAAATGAAATCGCAATCACCTTCATAATTAATGTTGTATGCAGTATTTGAAAACATAGTACAATGCGTACTTGATGTGAATAATGAATACATGTGAATTTAATTAAATTTAAAAAATTAAGTTTTTCAGTTACTCGCAAATATTATACGAACATTATAAAATTTATAACACACATTTGATTTTTAATTGACTTTTCTGATTATACGTCCAAATAAAATTGCGAGTGTCCTGAAATTTGCCCAAAATAATGGTAAGTAGTAATAGTGAAAGTAGTTTTGTTAAAAAAATCAAACCCTACGGTAAATTTTCCATCATATACATGATCTCAAAAAACATTTCATAACTGTATCAATATCACGTATAGTTTTAATAAATAAAAATTTGTTCAACCTTAATAAGTAGAAATCTATATTTGTATTTTTTAATTCATCTGTATAATCGTAGAAAAAGTATAGTGTACAATTCGCATAAAATGGCCATTGCCCAATAATTCATACTCGTGGGCAATAAGTATAATTGTATGCTCATTATACAATATAGTATTTTCTAACTGATTATGATGAGACTTTTTAATTTTCGTGGTTTTTAATTCTTCATTTTTTGACTGGATTGTCTCTGGTTTATACTTAATTTTTGTTTTTGATTGCTTTTGTCGATTTTTTATAAATACTTTATCATTAATATCTGGTAGATCTTCTCTATTTTGTTTATTCATTGTTTTCTCTTCATTTTCTACAAGCTTTCCATTAATTGTAGTATACATTCATTTTACTTTTCCTTTATGATATGTAATATAATTCTTTAAAATTTTATTTTTTATTATAATATCAAATAGAGAGTAATATGAATGATTTCGAAAGGGTTTGGTTTAGGTGTAATGTTAAATTTTAATTTAGTGGGTTTCTATCATACTTGCTTGACAGACAAATTTCACAATTGTTAATGAAATTTTGGAGTGTATTTTTCATATTGGGCCAATAAAAATATCTTTTGTTCCGTCGATATTTCTATGATTTAATTTACTGTCATGGTACAATTTAACTGTATTAATAGTCTCATCTCCATTCTCAAAATCTAATCTAATCTAATCAACGACCAACTAGACGTTAATAATTCCCCACTAATTAACATATAACTTTGACTCCTCTCCCCACTTCAAAATATTAGTATATAAGATAACATTGTAGTCTCGAACAACCATTAATCATCTGCCTGATGAAGCCACTGTGTGGCGAAGCATATGTCGCAGTTCCGACATTAAAAGTAGTGAAATTACAAAACAAGTGTTTTATTTACCTTATATATATATAATGGAATTTCACCAAGTATCAGCCTCGTCAATTCAATAATATTTTGAGTTTATTTTTAGTTTCTAATATATGGGGAAGATAGCTTTCATGATTTTTGATACCTAAGAATTCCAGTTGTTCTCTAGGTTTTCCGAGGCGTTTTCGCCTAAAAATAAATTTTGATCGACGTTATATAATTCTTGCACGGTATAATTTAATTTTCGATTATTATTTGGATTAATCATAGAGGTAGACATCAGGGTTTCTTGTCTCCGATTGAAGTTCCAATTGTAATTTTGTCTAGGAGCGAAGTTATCTTTCGTATGATAATTATTATAATACGGCTTATGTATGGGCTACTGATAAGTACGCAGAGGAATTCGCGGAGTATTGTTTTGATTGACGCGGCGTGGAATTTTATCTGACTTATGCGATGGTTGCAAAGAAAATTCATGCTAAAAATCGTTTGTAAGCATGTTGAGCACAATGTGAAGGTCTGCGGGATTTTTGACATTTCATCTGATTACCGTAATGTTCCTTTAAACCTTTTAAGAAAACACGTAAAGCGTTGTCATTGAAAAATTCTATTAAATAAAACCTTTTAATATTATGGTCAATATGACTTGTCGCATTAGAGATTTGTAAATTTAATAAATGATTTAATCTATTTTAAAATCAAAAGGAGATTCGCTGGTTACCTGTTTAAGATTTGTTATTTCTGCGTTAAGGCTAAGATGATCGCGTTTACTGCATAACTATTACGTAATTTGGTTTTTAAATCGTCCCATGTACGTATTACTGAGGAGGAAATATTTTTTGCAGCATCACCTTTAATCTTGGCAATATAGTAGACCTTAAGTACTCATTTTGAAAATAGTTTGGATCATCCCTGTTATAAAAACGTATACGTTTTTCGCAAATATCTATGAATCTATAAAGTATTTCGGGATTCCCGTAGAAATCAGGAATCACGGCAAGATATTCCTGATTCAATTGTTGAGCCATTTTTTGTGAGTTTAAACGTAATTTATCTATTTCTAAATTTCTTAAATTTCTGCGCGATGCAGTGGTGAATTGAATAGCTAGTTTACTCGACCCTGTAATAATATGACGCATAAAATGTTTACCGACTCTGAATAATAAATGCACTTACATGAGAAAAATCCAGCAAATGGAGATTGCGATTGTCTCGTAGAGTGGACGAATGGACACGACCCTGGGTTTGGTTTCTTGATGTTTGAAGAGCCAATTATCAGTGTTTTCGAGGTCCAAGTTGTGGCTTTTGAGGTTGACAAATTTATAGACGAAAAGTGACCGATGATGTTCGCTCAGGAGAACTTCAACCAATCCTACCGACTGCGCCAGTTAACGTTCGTGGACTTACTTCAGAGTTTTTAAAAACAATTTACAATTTTTACAGAGTACGGGCTCTAATTAGACAAATGATTATAATAAAGAAATACGGGGTATCTATAATATAACTCTTACAGAGAATAAATGCTAAGCTAAGCATAAATATAATTGAGACGCAATAAGGCAAGAATATTCATATCAATAGAATATTAATAGAAACAAAGGATTGTTTATATGACAGCACAATCATTGTTCATAATCAATAGGATCGTTATTGTGAAAGGCTTAACTTATATATATATATATATATATATATATATAGAAATAAAATATATCTTGACGGTATATTGGTAGTAAATTAGGTTTAGTGGGATATCGGTCAATAATAGGAATTGTTCACTGAATACTCTTCATTCATCAGCCAATATTTCGGGGATATTTTTTTAAAGCGGCTCATTTTGTACCGCAGAAATGACACTGACTTTCTGTCAAGATCTCGAGCGGGAAAAAGCTGTCAGAGTAAAAAAAAATAACCTATGATTTAAAAAGAAACCACTAGATGGTCCACCCTTTATAACTGTGACTTTATTAATTGACTATAGTTTCGACGAATTAAACTTGTCATTTTCAAACTAGGAAACGTATATTATACAAAGTTAAAAAATGTTTCAGTTGTGAATAATGATATAAAACGAAGATCCACCATTAATACTTTAAATATAAAAGAAACTGCAATAGAATTTAAAATTGTACTAGATATGACTATTGCTATTAAATATGTTCATATTTGAGTCATGCAAAATATTCTGTATGTATCTTTGTATGCATTAATAGGCTTTAAATAAATATTACTATTATTATTATGTTAATATTTAGCTTTAATTATATAAACCATCAATAAAGGTATACAAATCGCATCCATAGGTTTCTACATTTTAAAATTAGCACCAATATGTAGGAATATGTAGGAAATTTTTATAACAATCTAGCTAACTGAGTTTTTCTATCTACGACTATTCAATAATAAAATATAATTTAAATTCATTATGGTTGTGACCCTTACTAGTTGGTAATCCATATTTAAACACATATTGAAACACTTACTATGTTTTTACTACAATTAATTTATTGTAATATGGTTTACATATATACAAAAATCTCGACTTAAGTTTCTACCTGACTTGATAATGACCGTAACAGGTCGAAACTTTAGACGTGATTTTTGTATATATGTAAACCATATTACAATAAATTAATTGTGGTAAAACATAGTAAGTGTTTCAATATGTGTTTAAAATATAATTTATTTTTCAAACCGTTTTAATAATCACTACGATTTTGCTTTATAAGGCGATTTAATAAAGTTTTTTTTTAATTTTTTTATTGTTACGGCTTGTTACGAAATCATTTTTTGGCTTTAGTAGGGACTCAAAAATGACTGTTCAGAACCGACGGATATTTTTATACATGACGAATACTTTGAGATTTTAAAAAGGGGGAAAAATACAGCGACTGGGCATGACAATATACATAGACACATCCTCAAATCCTTTCCATTTCATATACACGACCACATCCTCAATAATATTAACTTCCTCTACAAAAACCAATACTTCGCCGAAGTGTGAAAAATAGGAATTATTATTTGTATCCCCAGACGCGACCAACCCTCCAATTTACTAATCAGGTATCGTCCTATCATCATTTTGGATTCCTTCCCCGTCGTTCAACTTCTCTTCCTCTAACCATCATAGCCTCTAATATTCAGACTGCCCACTTTGAAGGTAGAGCTTCTGCAGCATTATTTCTGGATGTACAGAAAGCATTCAATTCTGTCTGGCACCAAGGCTTATTGTATAAATGTCACCTCCTAAACATCCCTAGTCATATCATTTTTATCATTAAACAATTCCTCTCTAAAAGATCCCTAAAAGTAAAAATCCATAACTCCTTCTCTTCTTCTTTTACTCCCGAACAAGTACTCCCTCAAGGCTCTCCCCTTTCACCTCTATTATACAACATGTTTAGTTCCGACATCTATAATCCTGATCCTCTCTACTTCAATCCTTCCAAATATCTCCTGCAATTTGCAGATGATACTGCTCTAATTTCCCATGCTCCCACGTTACCAAAAGCCCTCCAATTCCTTCAAGAGCTTATTGACTCCCTCCAACACTGGTTTGCAAAATGGCGTATTAAAATTAATCGCCACAAATCACAGCTCCTAATTCCATACCATCGCACCAATAATTCCCCTTACAATGTTTCAATTTCCCAAACTATTATCCCTCCATCAACTTCCGTTAAATACCTAGGCAAAACCATAAACATTTGTATATTAAAGTTGTAAATAACTAAGATTTTCAAAATGTGTGTTTATTTTCACTACAATTGTTTCGCAAATTTATTGCTTCTTCAATAAATTTGCGAAACAATTGTAGTGAAAATAAACACACGTTTTGAAAATCTTAGTTATTCACAACTTTAATATACAAATGAATATGGATTTTCAACATCTCAACGCCTTATCTATCAACCAAAACCATAAACCCCAAAATCAATTTTAAAAAGCATTCAGCTATAATTAAAAGCAAAATAACATCTAGGACAAAATAGTTTCGATGCTTAACATACAGAAATGATGGTATTACTATCAAAACAGAAGTCAAAATATATAAAATGATTTGTCGCCCATTATTGTGCCCTCTATCCCAATCCCAACAATCCAACTTCTCACAACATCGAAATTAGCGAGCGAGCATCCCTCCGTACCCTAACAAAACTCCGTCATCCTCTTAATCCCTTACACAATCCTTCTAACCAGCTCCTCTATGATACCACTTTAGTTATCCACATCCTAGAACGTCTTCGATTCCTATCAGAAAAAATCTCCAAAAATCCTTTCAACTTTCACATATTATCCTTATATTGTATTCCTAGAAATCCTAGTGTAAACCCCAAATTTAAAAATCCTAATTCATCCATCTACGCTTTAACGATTGAAACCCTTTTTTAGAAAAGATTTAGACTTCGAGTATATCGAAGAAATCGAGGTTTTAAAGGTTGAATTTGTTTTTTTTAATGACAGCATACAAACAATTTCTTAATTAATTTATCTCTTCTTTTTACATTAATTTATTAATTTTTTCTGGTGGATAAGCATTATAAGCTGCTTCAATTTTATATGCTTGGTCAAAAAGCGTTTCAAATACGGCCAAATTGTGTTTGCATGTATGCCTGGACTTATTATGAATTAATGTATCTATGAATGTCGGTTTTTTGTAGTTGTCAAATTTTAATGTGTTGTTTGTAATTATGATTATGGAGTGATCGAAAAATTTAATATTTTGAGCGACCTCTTTAACCAGGGCAAATTTAATGTTGTTTAGTTACCCTATTTCAATATTAAATAAAAATACATTAGATAAATTATATTAATTATACAGATTAAATTTAAATATTTGTTTTTAATCCTAAAAAATATGAGTATTTTATATTATCTATTTTCCGCTATCTATAATAATTCACTTGCTGCTGATAATAATAATAATTAATATACTAAAATAAAAATTAATTTTAATAAAACAAATTGATTGGATGAAGGGTTAAAAAAGGTAATTAATTAATATTAAATAAACCTAAACAAATACAATTAAAAAAAATGTTATAAAATCATGACTAGAAAATGGATTCAAATAATAAATAGGGACATCACGTAAAATTTTAGTTAAAATTATAAAATGTTGAATGGTAAAATACAAAAAAAGAACTAAATATTAAAACATTAAAATTATAACGTAATAAAACATTAAAACTTTGAAAATTAAAATGTATACCTAATATGTCAAATTATAAAGTGAAATCTGTTGCAAAATTAAGAATTCATCCCAGTTATAGTATTGGAACATATTGTTTCATTGAAATTAAAAATATTTCTAGCGAGTATATTGGCTAGTTCATTCCCATGTGTTTCCCAATTCATCTTATTCAATACACACCCAGAAATTTTATTATTTAAGTTGGATTTCCGTAGACACAGAGAAAGTTGTTTCGGTTTTTGTTTATTTAATATAAATTTATTTCTACAAAACCATTCTGCATACAAGATCTCTACTTATTGTTCAGTGTATAAACCCATTGAATTAAAAATAGTAAATTGAGCAAATTAAAGCACTTGTTATGTTCCCTAATTTTATTTTCAGTTACCTGACACGTGCTTCGATCTTTTACGATCATTTTCAAAGTAAAAACTTTCAGAAGTTCGTTAAAGATCGAACACGTGTCAGGTAACTGAAAATAAAATTATGGAATCGTTAAAGATCGAAACACCTGTTAGGTAACTGAAAATAAAATTATGGAACATAAGTGCTTTAATTTACCCAATTTGAAAATTTCGTTCCATCAAGTAAGTAGCGCAAAAAGTATTGAATACATTAAAAATAGTAGTATCGCCAGCAAATAAGTAAGGCTAATTGGAAAGTTGTTTATATATGCAGGATGTCTTATTAATATGCGGAAATGGCTGGACCACATATTCTTGGAGCCAAAATATGATGATTTAATGCAACATATCTACATCCAAAAGTTTACGGTTAAGCCGGACTTTGTCTTCAAATTTCCAAAAATATTTATTTCTTTTGTTTACAACAATTGAACGCTTCATTTAATTTGAATGAAATTTATTATTAATAACTGTCATAATAAAATACATCATTTCAGTTATTATGACCAATAGTGATTGACAGGAAGTATAAAAAACAATAGTACCACCATTTAAAAACTAAAATATTTTTAGTGGTGCTATAAAAAACAAAAAATAAATAGTACTTGAAAGAGGATTTAATTAAAAAACTTTTTTTTTGTCGTTTTTGTTTTGAATTTGTGGCGTGATGGTATATTTTGGGGCAGTCACAGCAGTTTAACATGTAGATTTCACTTTGATTTTTAAGATCGGTTTTGTCTATATGTAGGACAATCCGGGAGATCTATAACGGATAGTATAGAAGAGCATAAAACAGATCTTCAATATAAAAGAGAGAAATCAGCATTTGCCACACACCTCATCGCAGAAAATCATAGATTTGGAGAAGAAACAATACTAAACATTGAAAGAAAAGGAAGGATATTGGATGCCCTAGAATTCATGGAAATCAATAGAAGAATAGAAACAGGACACCTGCTAAATGAACAAACTGAATTGTCAAAATCCCCATTATTGAACTTGTTCAATTTACCACCCCCTCTCACAAATGTATAAATACACAACCCTAGTTTCAGAATGTACCATTCTTAGCCCGAAGAAGCCACAGTGTGGCGAAACAATTGTTTCGAAAAATAAATGCATACTCTTTGAAAGCTTGTGTTTTAGTTACAACACCTAACAGTGAATTTAAAATGAACTTTCAACAATTAAAAGCCAATACAATCAAATTATGTTATATAAAGTTATAGTAAAGGAAGAAGAAAACTAATTATGGATTTTGACTTTTAAGGATCTATGAAAGAGGAATTGTATGTTAATGAAAGTGAAATGGGGAGGGATATTTAGGAGATGGCACTTATATAATAGACCTTGGTGCCGGGCAGAGCCGAACGCTTTCTGGATGTCCAAAAATAGAGCTGCAGAAGCTCTGCCTTCCAGGTCGGTTGTTTGAATATTTAAAACAAGAATGGAAGGGAAGTTGAACGACGTGGAAAAGAACCAAATTGGTATTTAGGGATGTGGATGGAAATTAAATAGAGGATTTTGTGTTTTACGGAGGGACTCATAATTTTTTCCAATAACAGTTAAGAGTGTCATAGGACGATATCTGGATAATAGGGTTCTGGTTCTGGTTTAAATCGATGGGAGGGCAGATAGTTCCGCCGCACGTAGGCACCAATGGGCCCTTTGTGCGTCCTCCCATCTGAGTCCTCATTCCTTGCCACGGTCAAGCCAACCCAAGGCATTGGCAAATGCCAGGACTGCAGCAAGAGGGACTCTGAGGATGTCTAAAGGATTTAGACATCCATCTCCCATTGTGGAATTACGTAGGTTGGATAACACGGGGCAGTCTAGCAGTACATGCTCCGCGGTTTCCTCTTCTGCTTCACATCCTCTGCAGATTGCAGAGGACTAGATTGTAGTCCCAGTTTGTACAGGTGTGATCGTAAATTGCAGTGTCCTGTAAGAAGCCCTACCACCTTTCGTAGGTTTTCTCTGGACCGTTGCATACTGTCGCCCCAAAAGCTTGGTGGTTTGAAATCTTTAATCTTCCTTCAAGAGCCTCTGTCATACGTTTCGCTAGCATACTTTCCGAGTTTCCGGAAAGTAGGATCGTTATATCATCGGCGTATACTACTGTGTATAAGCTCTGTTTATTTAGTGCCTTAAGTAGCTCGTCTACAACTAGGTTCCATAGTAGGGGGGACAGCACTCCTCCCTGTGGGCAACCTCTTGCGACCCGGCATACAAGTTTCGTGTCGTCTATTGAAATCTTGGCTGTCCTACATTGCAATATGTTGGAGATCCACTGGCTTAAAGCCACCGGAACTCCCCTGCGTCGAAGTTCCGCTGTTATCTTTGGAAGGAGGTCTTATCAAAGGCTCCTTCAATGTCCATAAAAGTCGCCAGAGTGAAGGTTTTTTGCTCGAAGGATCGACCAATTCTGCTCAGCACGGTGTGCAGGGCCGAATCCGTCGACTTACCTTCACAGTATGCGTGTTGAATGGGTTGTAAAGGGTGTTGCACTAAGACTGTTTCCCTAATGTATCGATCGCAGAGCCTCTCAAGTATCTTTAATAGACAAGATGTGAGGCTTATTGGTCGGTATGCTTTCGCTGTGGTGTAGTACAAGCGTCCTGGTTTTGGTATGAAGATTACTTTAGTTTCCCTCCATGCATAGGGTGTGTAGCTGAAGGCAATACACCCCCTGTACAAGCCTACGAGGGTGTCCAGGATAACATCCTTGCCCCATTGTATTAGAGCCTGATAAATCCCGTCCAATCCTGGGGATTTGTATGGTGAGAAACTCCTCATTGCCCAGTCTACCTTTTCTCTGGTAACGATGGAGCCCGCCAGGTCCCAATCCGGTTTGGTTCGGGACTCTGTGGAGGTATCCGTGGGGCTCCACTCCTGGTTAAAGGTACAGCCCGGGAAATGGGTCCTTAATAAGAGTTTGCCTGTGTTTTCAGGTGACTCCGTATAAGAGCCGTCCTCCCTTTTAAGGCTAGTAAGTTTTGGGAAGGGGTTTCTAAAGAGGGCCTGTTTTAAACGTGATGTTTCCGAGGCCTCTCTCTTCCTTTGTCTTATTAGTTTTTTATAGTCATGTTGTACTATTTTATATTTGTTCCATTCGGACTCGTTTTGCATATTCATGGCTCTGTTGTGTGCCCTTCTTGCTTGTGTTTTCAGCGCCTCTAGTTCTGCGCAACACAACGCATTTGTGGGTCCCTCGTCTGTTCTAGTTTTTAGAGGGCACGCTTTCTTGTACGCTAATATGCTTCCTTTCTGAAAAGCGTTAGTTATATTCTCCAGTTCGGGTATATCTTTTATTAGCTCTTTACCTAGATCCCTAGTTTTGAAGATCTTAGTGAGGGTCGTTTTGAAAATTTTCTTCATTTTTACAGGGATGTCGCTGAACATATACTTCAGCTTCATCCCCTTATTTTCGATGGCCTCAGCGTCCGCCTTGTATGTACTTATTACCAGGAGAAGTCCTTTCGGTTTCTTCTGTGGTTTTGTTAGAAAGGTGCACCACCTTGCCACATTAATACCTTTATTTAGGAAGCCCAGACTCCTCAGAACCGTTTCCGGTTCCTCAGGTTTGCCGGGAATCCAGATCGTGGTCTTGGTTAGTGTCGGCAGCTGGTCAACACTAACTATCGCGAGGGTTTTTCCACTCCACCCTTCTGACGAGGCACTCACCTTGGCCTTCAGCCACTCTAGAGTTACCTCATCGTCGCAGGTGACCCTAAGAATTTCCCCCGCCAGGTGTACACCACTGAAGAGTGGGATGGTCTCGCTCCCACTCTGGATGTGTTCGTCCAAGCTTCTCCAGAGGCCCGCTTTGACTTTCCCTGCCACTTCCTCTGAGATCTTCCCTAGAGGATTGGCTGGGTCAATCAGAGCAAGCCTCAGGTGGCTACTTGCCGCCTGCTTGTAATATTTCCCCGGTTTCTTAGTGGAGATTTTCGTCGATTTCCCTGGGTTCGTCTTTGCCCTCTTCCTGTTCCCAGGGGGAGTTCCAGACGATTCCTCGGATCTCGGCCTTTTGTTTTTCTCTGGCGCAGGTTTCTTCTCTTTCGAATGGCTCGTACTGGCCATCACTGCCTCTTCTGCCAGACGAGCCTTCCTACGCCTACGTATTTCGGCACCATTGCGGTTTTTCTTCTTTTTTGGGAACTGCCATGTGCCACCAGTGTCACTGGTGGCTCCTGTGGCAGTAACCATAGAGATTTTATTTGGTGCATCCGAGGATGCCCCAAAAAGATGACTTGGGCCCGCCTGCGGGGAGCCCTCCTGTTGTGTCCCTGCCGAAGCTGGGTGCGCCAACGTGGTAGTCTCCCCTGGTGAGCCCTCGTCATGAGGATTGGGTAATAAAATAGAGGGTTAGTCGCGTTTAGGGATACAAATGACTACTTCTGTTTTCCATACTTCAGGGAAAAGTTGTTTCTTGTACAGAAAGTTAATATTATTAAGGATGTGCTCGTGGATGTGGAATGAAAGGGATTTTAAGATGTGTGTATGTATGTGGTCATGTCCAAACGCTGTATGTTTCCCTTTATTTAAAACGTCAAAGTATTCGTCATGTGTAAAAATGTCCGTTGGTTCTGAACAGTAATTTTTATCAAAATATTTATTGTGCCAGTCATTTACTGTTTCAAAATTTGTCTGGTCATAGTTTGGGTCTTGTGTCATTGAATAGGTCATGTTGAAATTGTCGGCAAATTTTTGAGCAATTATGTCAGGGTCAGTGATCATCCCGTTAGATAGCGGATCGAAGGTTTTCTGTAAATTGTCTGTGTTTATATATTTACTAAGTTTGTTAATTTCCGTCCATTTTTTCTCCTTTTGATTGGTTGATTTTACTGCATGTATTGATCCAGTTTATTAAACTTTTGTCTAAGTTCAGGTGTGTCTGCCAGTTGTATGTATCTGTACAATTCTCTTTTATATTTAATAAGTCGAGGATATATTTTTAGTGGGAATTTATAGAATTGTTTGGCCATTTGTGGTGTATTTTGTATAATAGAAGAGAGGATTGGCGGTGATGTATTCTGACACATCTGCTGAAACTTTATCTGTATTACATTGTTTTTTAATTGTAAGATAATTGAGGAATTTGTTAAGGAGAATCTATGGGGATTTTCATTTGGAAGCGAACGGCAAGGTGGTCAGAACATAAGTCGGGAACTAAATTGATGGAGTGGTTAAGGTTACGGATATTTTGAGTGCAAAGTAATACATCAGGAGTGGTGAATTATGAGTCGTTCATGATGAAAGTAGGAGGAGTGGGAATACGTATGAAGTTTGAGTTGGAAAGAACCTATGACGGCATTTGGATTTGTTTAGGTTAAAATCACCTAAATCATTTCTGGCGTTGTCGAAAAAGGAAGCTTTAATAAATATGATGTCATCAATCGAGGAATGGGAATGGAAATAAAGTAGGAAGAGAGGAAAGAGGGAAATAAGGTGGAGTGGAGACATTCGTTGAGCGGGTTGTTGATTTTAGAGAGGTTAGCTTTACCAATTTTAATGGAAGGATGAGCTGCCGCTATTGACCCCCCTCTAACATTATGATTAAGTATGTTTGCTGGAATTTGCAAAAATGCCAGTTATGAAAAGAAAAAAGATGTTGGGTTTTGGTTTCGACGAGCTTGTAAACATGTATAGTATTATTGGAAAAGTAGTTATGAAGGATTTAGGATTTGTTAGCTAATAAATTAATAAAGAATGAGCAGTGCGAACGCCTTCGATGGGGGCAGTGGGGATAATGTTGGGTGCAGTTAGATCAAACATGACAACAATTATACGATTACCTGAGAAAGATGCGTGTGTATCTACTTTGTATGAGATCATGAAACGATCGTGAAGTTTTTTAAGGAGTACCTGTCTGTCGGTATTAGTAGGGTTGTTAATTTCTGCTGTAAAAGTGTCGAGAATATGACGGTTAAGGCACTTGATTTTAAGAAGTTTAGTATACGAATTGTGTGATGCAGTAATTATTCGCACCATTCTGTTTTTTAGTCTAGTAGCTTTAGATATTATTCTACGGCAGAATCTATGTTCGATGCCGGCCGAAAATAAATGCGCGGTTATAGTGGCGTCTTCTATCTCGGGCTCAAGCGATCGGGTGACGCACTAGTACGACGGTTTTTGGTTTTAATAATGATGGCCTCATTATCATTTATGCCCCTATGCCGTGGGTGTCTGGTAGAAGAGGAAACTCCCGAACACCTACTGTGCACTTGCGAAGCATACAAACAAGAACGCAAGGTGAAACTCGGGAAGCCCATGCTTCCTGTAGAACAGCTAAGGAATATCCCCTGGCAGAAACTCCTGGACTTCTTAGAAGATACAGGAGTTCAAAAGGAGTGAAACAGCCAGAGGCGCACAAAAGGACCACGGAGACCGCAGTGCAGGGACGCTAAGCGACACCACCTCGTGAGGATAAAAAAGAAAATCATTTATGTTAGTGATCTATAATTGAACCATTTGTAATCGGGTATATTCGGTGAAAGTGGTAAAGTTATATGTGTTGTTGGATTGTTGTGTGTGGGTTGTAAATGTTGTTGGAGATAATGTTTTTGTTGTTGCCATTAATTATGTTGAGGGTGTATGGATGTTTAGTGTAGTGTTGCTTTCCGTAAGTGAGTCTGAGCTGGCGAGTTTGGTCGCTTTTTGGATTCCTGTTTCCATTTCTTGGGCTGGAACCTTTTCCGCTTGCTATTTTTCTTGGATTTTGTTTTAACTACTGATATAGCAGGGTAAACCATATTTGTTTACATAATATCTGAAATGATATATCATATTATGGTAGTTATTAATAATAAATTTCATTAAAATCGAATACAGCGTTCAACTGTTATAAACAAACGAAATACATTTTTTTGAAACTTTGAAGACAGATTCCGGCTTGACCGTAGATTTTTGGATATAGATAAGTTGTGTTAAATCATCATATTTTGACCGCAGGAATCTATGGTCCAGCCATTTCCCTACATTAACGGGACACCCTGTATATATATCTTTGTGGTAATGGTAAAGACGACTTTCTCAAATTATTCCTTAAATAATTATGATATTTAATTTTATTATTAATTATCATTGCCAATATAAAATCATTTAATGACCGTTTAAATACTATAAAATGACATTAATTATATATTTTTTCAAAATTAACTTCATTGACAAATGGCAGTCAACTTTATATTTTTAAATGGCTGCATATACTTTTCTTATTTTAAATTAAATATAATATTTATGTCAGAAAAAAAAATCTTATTAATATGTTATTTTTGTATAAATTTAGCGTGCCTTAAAAAATCGGAAAAACAAATGTCATTTGTTGTAAAGTAATGTCAACCATTTGCTATTAGTCTGTGTTTTACAACAAATGACGTTTGTTTGGTCCTTTTTTTTAAAGTGCAATACATTTATACGAAAATATCATATTAATAAGATCTATTGCATTATCACACAGACCATTTCAATTCTATTTATTCAAAGACACAGGACCCTAATTTTGACCAATCATCCTTTCAACTTATAAATGACAATGATTTCTTTAGATGCAATGACAGTTCAAAACCAACGGACATTTTTACAGAAGATGACTATATCAACAAATTGAAAAAAGGCAAAAATACAGTGACTGGACACGACCTAGTGCATAGACATATATTAAAATCCTTACCTAACCATATACACGTCCATACCCTTAATATCCTCAACGTTATTTACCAACACCAATGTTTTCCTTCAGAATGGAAACTTGGAATAATAATCTGCATCCCAAAACGTGACCATACTCCATCTCTAATATCCAGCTACCGTCCCATTACTTTACTTGACCTCATAGGAAAACTCTACAAATCACTCCTTGAAAACAAAATACTATCCCACATCCCAGACCGTATCCCGAACTACTAATTTGGTTTCCTTCCAAAACGTTCCACTACCCTCCCTCTTACTATCCTTACCTCAAATATCCAAACAACTCACCTTGAAGGAAAGTCGAAAGTCATCAGCCATCCTACTACTAGATTTTCAAAAAGCCTTTGATTCTCTCTGGCATCAAGGTCGGTTGTACAAATGTTACCTCCTCAAAATGCCTTCCCATATTATTTCCATTATTAAGCAATTCCTTTCAAACAGATAACTCAAGGTCAAAATCAACAACTCCTACCCCCCTTCCTTTATTCCTAAACAAGGTCTACCCCAAGGATTCCCTCCATCTCCCCTACTTTACAACATTTTCTGCTTCGATATCTACAACCCTGATCCTGCTCTCTTTAATCATTCTAAATATCTCCTTAAATTTGCAGATGATACAGTCCTAATTTCCCATGCACGCTCCGTACCTCAAGCTCTCGAATCCCTTCAGCAGCTTCACACCTTGCAACTCTGGTTTGCTAAATGGCGAATTAAAATCAATCCCCACAAATCCTAGCTTCTAATTTCCTATCACCGTAACAATAATCCTGCACACAATATTCATATCTCCAACACAACTGTTTCTACATTCATAAAATAACTAGGCATTACCATAGACCGAAAAGTCAATTTCAAACACCATATAGATTTAAACAAAACAAAAATCCATTTTTTTAAGAATCGTTTAAAAAAGTAGCAAAAAGAAAGAAGAAACAGAAAATACGAACATATCTTTAAAATTCCCCACAAATCCTAGCTTCTAATTTCCTATCACCGTAACAATAATCCTGCACACAATATTCATATCTCCAACACAACTGTTTCTACATTCATAAAATACCTAGGCATTACCATAGACCGAAAAGTCAATTTCAAACACCATATAGATTTAAACAAAACAAAAATCATAGCCAGAGCCAAAATGTTTACAAACTTAACATACAAAAATAACGGCATATCTATAAAAACAGCGGTTAAAATCTATATAATGATCTGCCGTCCTCTACTCGACAATGGTAATGTGCTTCTCCAACTCCTGCAATCCTACTATCCACAATATCCAAGTTAGCGAGCGATCTTCCCTAAGAACTTTAACCAAAATCCGCCACCCCAGTAATCCTCTACACAATCCCTCTAACCAACTCCTATATGACTCTACCTCTTTTATCCCCATCAAGAAACGCCTTCTATAATTAAGCGAAAAATTTTACAAAAATCCCTTCAACCATCACATCCTTACCCTCTACTGCTTCCGCAGAAATCCTAACCTGATCCCAAAATTCAAAACCCCTCCACACACTACTTTCGAATTCATCGCATCACATCATCCATCATCATCATCAGAGACAGACTGACATGACGCATCGACAAGGACAAATCAGGGCTGAAAGACCGCCGGTCGATAGTTATTTAACAGACTAACCCCCTAACACTCATATCATCATAAATGTATTATATTTGTCTTATATGTATTTTTGTTTGTTAATAAAGATGTTGTATATATGAGATTTTTTTTCTGACATAAATATTATATTAAAATCAACATATTGGGCATCACTTAGTTGAAAAAAATAATGTCTAGTATAAAAAAATAAGAAAAGTATATGCAGCCATTTAAAAATTTAAAGTTGATTGTCATTTGTCAATGAGGTTAATTTTGAAAAAATGTATAATTAATGTCATTTCATAAATTTAAATGGCCATGAAATTTTTTTAGTTGATTCAAACCGGTTAATAAATAACAAAGTTATGGCGTTGAGCGTTTTTTATCGAACACCCAGTATATAAGGAAAGTATTGTTTTTGTGATTTTTTTAAAAAATGTTTTGCGGAAGTATCCCTTTTGGTGTTCCCTGACTCCATTGCATTGAAAAAAAAATGTGTGCGTGTGTCTGTCTATCTGTCGGTGGGTGCTGTATCTCAAAAACGAATTATTTGCGTGAGATGAAAATTCAAACTTAAGACTTAAACGTTAAATACTGGAACTGAAAAGCTTTTGGTCAACATTCATAAGCCGGAAGTGGATGTTTACTCGAGGCCGTTGTTTGTTTTTTTTCCGATATTTTTTTTAATTTAAAAAAATAGGGAGTAGTTGTACAATGAGAATTAGGTATCGAAATTTTTTAAGAATCGTTTAAAAAAGTAGCAAAAAGAAAGAAGAAACAGAAAATACGAACATATCTTTACCACATACTAATATATAATAATTGATTTTAATAGCTCGGTTATAAATAATTGCCACCTATAATCGAGACTCCGATTTAAAAATGAACCTTACGATTACACCTTCTAATCAACATTATTATTGAATATCATTAAGGGGATCTAGTTACATGTACTTAGTTATTAAACCGTATATAATGGTTAAATACCATTTACGTTGGCATTATAATAAAGTACAACTAAAAATTTATATTTGCCGAAAGTATGTTGTGTTTTAAATAGCATAAGTGGGTTGTATACATACAAATAAGAATTAGATTAGTGTTAATATGTTCCTATAAATTTCAGATAATATTTTGAACTGTCCAGTACTAATTGATTTTTTAGTTGGGTGTAATAGAAAGGACTAGGTAACTTCAAAGTATACAAAACACATTTTATCCCTAGTTGCATTATTCATAATAAAGTTTTAACGGTTATCCTGAGTGTTTTCTTTTTATTTAGCGGTATCCCGCTTAGATTGATTGATACATCCATTATTTAGTTATGAGTATGAAACACTCTCACGCCATAATAAGCATAACCAAAGCCCCATATTTCGTGATCTCGGATTAAGATTGATTGCCACATTAGTAGTAAGTAAGTATATTGTAAGTACAGAAAATTGCCCTGTGCGGAAAATTAATAGTAGTAGTAGTGTTAGGCTATCGACCACGTGGTCCTTCCGCCATGTGTCGTTTGCGTATTTGTGTGTGTGTGTAAATGAGTTTGTTACTTTAAAGGATCGCCCCCGTCACTCTAAAACACCATTAATTGTATCCCAATGGTGAATGGTACCGGTCACCCATCTAAGTTCTGACCCGAACTAACGTTGCTGCACTCTCGCTAACGCTAGTTCGGCCGCAACCGAATGCGCCACCACCGGCGTGTGAAAATTAATATTAAACACTAATATGCAATATCTCCATATCGTACTGGTTTATATATTATTGTGTTATATTAATAGTTATTTTACAAATAGTATCGTACTACTCTAAATACTTTACTTTTAATTTATGTTTTCTTAGATAAAATTAAGATGTATTAAAATGGTTAAATGTATTATGTTGTGATATATTTTACTAGATGCATAATTCGGCTCACACGCGTTTTCTTTTCCTTTAATAATTAACCCATTATTTGGCTACTTTGACGAAATTCAATAATTAATGTCAGTTTTCATTACTTAACTTTAATTGCTTTGTAATGATATCGGTATGATTATCACAAAAAGAAGAATTAGATTAGGGTAGTACTTTAGTTTTGATATTTTAAAGAAGTGAAATATAGTTCAGCATAATTAAGTATGTTGGTCATATTACTATTTGTAAAATTGTCTAAGAAAAAAAAGTATAAGCAGCGTTTTAAGTCCAAATATATTAATATATATAGCCTATCTGAACTTTCTGTTGAATAGAATGTTGCCCGTCGAACCGTTTTTAGAACGTCTGATTGGAAAGAATCAATTTAGCCACCCACTAGCATTTATTACGTCAATGAATAACACAATTCATCCTAAATCTTGGAACAGACACACAATTTAAATTCGATTTGGCGAAACAATCTAAAAACAAAGTTCTAATTAAGAGGATACTTTGGCAACCAAGTAATTACCTGCAATACAAACTGGCTGGTACCATCACTATTTACTTACCAGCACAAAAGCTTCAGTGTTGCTACATCTGGTAAATAAGATGACTTTTAGCGCTCATGTTGCGATTACCGTGGACTCAACAAAGTAACAATACTAGACAGAAATCCGCTGCCAATACTTCATTATTTTACGTATAATTATTATACTTGCACGTTATATTCAAAAATTAATTTGTTCAGGGCATACTACTAAATTCTAACGTCATTCTAAAGACGATAATCACGACATTTGGTCTTTATGAATATACAATGATGAATTTCGGCTTTAGAGACGCCGTTCAAACGTTTTAAAGTTTTATTTATTCATTTATTTAATCCTGTCTGTCTACACATAGTATCGTATAGGAATAGTTAAGGTACATACAAATTCAAAATGTAAAATATATACATACAAAAAAGTACACACAGATAAGGCAAAAAAATAAGCTAAAATTACGGTATCTGGTCGTAGTCATACCATCAATGTATCATCAATTAGTTGTGGTATGGTAAGTAACTCTTCGAGGTTTCTAAATTGATATAATAATTAATTTAGTTTTGATATAACCATGATACAATGGTATATTAAACAATAACTACGTGCAAACCTAAAAATTTACTTTGTTTTAAGAAGACTTATGTACCACCTGCAATAGTCAAGGTCTACATTTGATTTAGATTGATAATAATGTAAACGTAAATAGGAGTATTTTTGTTGTGTATGGTTGCAGTTTTCTGCAAGAAGCCTAAAATTCTTATTTGAACAAAGGTGTCATCTGTATAAATAATTAAAGTTAGACCTTTGGAAGTTAGCATTCCATATCAAGGATAAATAGACTAATAAAGTGAACAAGTATGAACCTTGAAGTGTCAGACTATTCTCAGTCTTCTGACCTAATATAGTTATACGAGTCTTGTTACTTAATTTTTACAAAGCTAGAAAGCCATTGAGTGGCAATACTTCTTATTTATATTTCTCCAATTTATTTAAGGGAAGGCCATGATCAACGCAATCGAACACACGACACATAATATCGCAACAAAGTATTCTAGCTTCTCAATATATTTAATAATGTGCTCATAAAAAATAGTTCATAGTTGAGCTAGTCATTTTTTAGCGCGAAACCCATGTTAATTTTCTGATACAAGATTATTTTCGCGCATATAATTTTCTAGTTTATATATAAAACTATATTTATATATTTTACTGAAACTTAGTGCCATATCTACTTGTCTAGAGATTTTTATCAAACATGAATTTAGAAAAGAAGCCTGTAGTGAATGATAAATTTATTAGTTGTGAGATCGGGGAAGCTATACCCAACGAAACAATTTTTATAATACATGTGGGAACTTGAACCTGCAATCTGATCTGTTGTTTTCAATTTATTTATCTATTTATATATATAGCATCTCTGACTCCGTTGTCATAGATAAGAAAATAGAATTTGAATTAGCTGATATTAATTCATTTATCTGTTTTATGCTGTAACATTAGTAATTTTAATTGGTATTTTTTAAATATCATTGAATTTATTACATATACTTTGACATAGACTTTCGTTTATTACATATAGTATTATGTACTTCCTATGGTGTTGTTATATTATTATTTGGTACCATTATTATTTACATAGCAACACCCAAGTGCCAATGGCGAAACTGCTTCCATGCCTTCGCTCTTTCTCCAGGCTTTTTGTTAACACTAATCGCCAATTAAATTGTTTTGTTAACTACCGTTAACGATAATTTAATACTAATGTTTGGTATTTTAAAATTAACAGTTCATATCGGCCTGGACCTAATATTTACTTAAAATTGCTAATGCTTGTACGAAATTTGAATTAATTTCATTATCTACTCAAAATTGATGATTCAAAACTATTGCAACAATTTCCTGGCCTAAATAAACTACGGCGTTTACCATCTCAGAAATTACAAATTGCTAACAGCTCGGTTTTGTCAGACACTCTTTCAGTCCATTAGCGGCACCGCTACTTCTGGTAGATAAATAAGATTGGAGTTAATATTACGATTACTATTGACCCAACCATGTAATGACACGATTTTACATTTGTCTGCTTTGTAGACTCTATGGAATCCTTGATTTAACTGATTAAATGTTGAGGCACTTAGGCGTTGAAAATCCATATTAAATATTGTGGTAACAAGACTGTCAGGTTTTTAAATTCGGTTTATATAAAATTACATACATTTTGCAACACTGCGAAGAAAATCTACAATACTTATATACTCGGTTGCAATTTGTTGGGGAAAACCATTTTAAGATGGGGAGATATGATAATTCTGTTTGTTCTTTGAGTAAATTGCCGGTGTTGAAATATCTATTAAGTTCCAAATTTTCCGAAAGGTTTACATTTTGTCCTTTCCTTTTTTTGTGAAGAAACCAGCGTTTGTAGATGTTTTCTTATTGAAATATTTTAATATTCGGCCATCAAAAGTTTGTCCGGTTTGGCTCACGTAAACTTTAGGGCAGTTTATACATACACTTTATAAAAATTTTTGATTTCTTTGTCTTATTTGTTGTTTCTTATTATTTTTGATAGGCTCTTTTGGATATTGAATATTATATTACATATAAGGAACAGCAATATTATATCAGACCATCAATATGCCTATCAAAAGGGTTCAGGAACATCATCAGCCTGTTTAGATATGGTATGCAGAGTTCAGGAAGAATTAGATCAACATAGATATGTTGTACTTGTATTTATTGACTTAAAAAAGGCTTTTGATACTATCCCAAAACACTTACTGCTACAAAAACTTGAAAAATTGGGTATACGAGGTACACCATATCAACTAATAAATTCATATTTACAAAATCGAATACAGCAGACAACATTAGGTAATGTATACAGCGATAAGGCTACCCCAGAATATGGATTACCATAAGGTGGTGTTTTACCACCAACACTCTACATTACATATATTAATGATATAACAGAATTGGACCTAAAACGATCATTCTTTACATATGCGGACGACACTTGTATTCTATACAGTGGTACAGATCTAAATCAACTTCAAAAACTAATAAATATAGAAATGAAAATCTTATACAATTGGTACACAAATAATTTACTTACCTTAAATACAAAGAAAACAACATACATACTATTAACACAACGAAATAAAAATAAGAAAGACATAAACATAAAAATAAATAACTCATCATTGGAAAAAACAACGGAAACAATTTATCTAGGACTAACAATAACAGATGATTTTAAATGGAATAAACACACTAAAAATATAATGCGAAAGACGAGCTCTGCAATTGGAGCAATATATCGTTCCCGCAAATATCTATCTGCCATATCACAAAAAAGCCTATATAATACATTATTGAATTCTAAAATAAACTATTTATGCAGTATATGGGGAGGGACTACAAAATTCAACTTAAATCTACTACAAAGACAACCAAATAAAATAATTAAGATTATTTACAATCTAAGTAGACGAACTCCTACTGAACAACTATATAAATTGGTATCTGAACTAAAAACAGAAAGTAAAATTAAAGCTGAAAGGTGTATAATTATATACAAAATAGTGAATGGTCACGAAAAAACAACTATAAGACTCAATAAAAACAAGGATACTTATAATTATGACACCAGACGAAAAAGTAACATTAGTATTGTTCACAACACAAAATACGTCTTAAAATATAGCATTCTTGTATCCGGAACAAAAGAGTACAATCATTTACCAAAAGAAATAAAGTCTGAAAAAGAACTGGTTAAATTTAAAATTGATTGCAAAAAATATTTCTTAAAAACACAATACTTTTACTGTAGACACACTTGTTATCATCACATTAACATTAATAAATATCTTATACTTTTTTCCATCATCTCAGTATATTTAATCCTGAATTTACAATACACACCTTAATAATTAATAACATAACCTTCATAATATTAAATCATCCCTAACCACTACTAATTATTAAAAAAAGAAAAGAGAAAAAAATGAATTCTCCAATACCAGGTCCGAAACTTCATATTCAGATTCTGAAGGAGATTGGTTTAAAATTACAAAGGCAAACGTATTTTAGCATCGATTTTAACATATATATGTATGGTGCTACGCCTGAAATTAAAAAAAAAATATTCAATTTAGTTTCTATAGAATTTTTTTCAATTTTCTCACTAATTGAAAAAATATTAAATTAAATTTTTTATTTCTTTTATGTATTATTTTGTTAATAACTGTTGTTTAATAACCATTTTTCCATATTTCACCTGTTATGTTCGGTTGGATGAACGTATCTATTATTTATTGTACTGTCTGTTTAACAAACTAAAGGATTTTAATACATTTTATTATTCAATTATACTCTAAGTGGGTATTCTTCCCTAATCCAGAACGTAATGATTTCTATAGAATTCACTAATCCATCTCAGGTATAAATTCAGACCTTCAGTCGATTATATTTCATTCTTGTGGCAGTTGCCGTACATGCCTGAGTAAGTTATTTATATTTCATTATATAATAAAGCCGCACTGAAGAGATCGAAACACGTCTCTGCAGATGATTAGAAACTGGAATGCTACATTTTTTAATTGCTTCTGCTAATTTAATTTAATAAAATCAGATTAAATTCAATTTTGTTCATAATTTTTTATGTTATAGTCACATTTAAATAATCTAAAGTACAATTTATCATTTATTAGTTTAGTCAACAGAAATAATTTCATTCAAATTAGTGTTGCTATACTAGTAGTACTATTTGTAACACGCAAATTAATTTTGTATCATTCAATGTCTGTCGAGGTATTAGCTAGAGAAGTAGTGGTTTCAAAATTAATTCGTTTTGTAATCTTAATAAGACTCATTGTTGTAGATTCTAGAAATATTCTCGTATTTTTAAATAATTATTTAACTAAAGGATTTTAATACATATTATTATTAAATTATGCTCCAAGTGGGTATTTTTCCTTAATCCCGAACGTAATGATTTCTGAAGAATTCACTAATCCACCTCAGGTATAAATTCAGACCTTCAGTCGATTATATTTCATTCTTGTGTCAGTTGCCGTACATATCTGAGTAAGTTATTTGCATTTCATTATATTTATTATCATATTTCATTATATTAATTTTAGTAAGTATTTTTATTTGTATTTAAAATCAATTTTATAATAAAGCTGTACTGAAGAGAGCGAAAGTTCGAAACACGTGTCTGCAGATGATTATAAACTTGAATGCTAGATTTTTTTAATTGCTTTTGCTAATTTAATTTAATGAAATCAGTTTAAAACTCATTTTTCATAATGTTTCATGTTATAGTTACATTTAAACAATCTAAAGTACATTTTATCATTTATTAGTTTATTCAACAGAAATAATTTCATTCAAATTAGTGTTGCTTTGATAGTTGTACTATTTGTAACACGCAAATTAATTTGTATTATTCAATGTCTGTCGAAGTATTAGCTAGAGAAGTAGTTGTTTCAAATTAATTTGTTTTGTAGTCTTAGTAAGACTCATTGTTGTAGATTCACGAAATGTTTTCGTATTTTTAAATTTATTATTTAATTTTCTACAACGAACTAAAGGATTTTAATACATTTTATTATTCAATTATGCTCCAAGTGGGTATTTTTCCTTAATTCCGAACGTAATGATTTCTGTAGAATTCACTAATCCACCTTAGGTATAAATTCAGACCTTCAGTCGATTATATTTCATTCTTGTGTCAGTTGCCGTACATATCTGAGTAAGTTATTTGTATTTCATTATATTTATTATCATATTTCATTATATTAATTTTAGTAAGTGTTTTTATTTGTATTTAAAATCAATTTTATAATAAAGCTGTACTGAAGAGAGCGAAAGTTCGAAACACGTGTCTGCAGATGATTATAAACTTCAATGCTAGATTTTTTTAATTGCTTTTGCTAATTTAATTTAATGAAATCAGTTTAATGTTATAGTTACATTTAAACAATCTAAAGTATATTTTATCATTTATTAGTTTATTCAACAGAAATAATTTTATTCAAATTAGTGTTGCTTTGATAGTTGTACTATTTGTAACACGCAAATTAATTTGTATTATTCAATGTCTGTCGAAGTATTAGCTAGAGAAGTAGTTGTTTCAAATTAATTTGTTTTGTAGTCTTACTAAGACTCATTGTTGTAGATTCACGAAATGTTTTCGTATTTTTAAATTTATTAATTATTTAATTTTCTACAACGAACCAAAGGATTTTAATACATCTTATTATTTTAATATTTAATTATATTCGAGATAAAATGGTATTAAGTAAAAACAAATAGTACATCTCGATTGAGTTTTTTAAACGCACAGGAAACCAACACTGTAAAAAGATGTTTCCCCACATTAATGGGATGGGGATATACTTGAACTGTCAGAACTGTCTCATTATTCCATTGTTTAATCAAGCAAATTTTGCTTCAAAAACAAATCGTATATCTCCATTCATTTTTTTAAACGCACAGGAAACCAACACTGTAACAAGATATTTCCCTACATTCATGGAATGGGGATATACTTGAACTGTTACAATTGTTTGTTTAGTCAAGCAAGTTTTTTTTTCAACAGACATGGTTGAGTTTTTTATTATCTCTAACGCAAAATTGTACCACAAGCTAGTCATCTTTTACAACAAAGAAATAAACTTGTATGTTTATGTCCGCTACTGCAACATTTTGCGTTAGGTTTTTTTTTTTGTTTCGAATTCAATTTCCACAAATAGATGCGTTTTATGTAATTCATGTAAATCTAAATAGTTTTTAGATCTCGTCTAACTTTATATATGTCAAAACTATTTTTTTAATTTTCAATTCTTTCGAGTACCGTTACTCACGGAGGCATTTATTATCTATGATATGTGAATAATTTTTGTGAAGATCGCAATTTGATTTTATGCTGCTTCGCTTGCTCTTTGTAAGAGAGCTTGGTTGTAACGACCAGACGAATTGAATATAACACCTATTATTTAAACTTTGTATATTTAATATGTGAGTACATGTGTCTCGTAACAATTCTATCTTACAACTGATTTTAAAACTAACTCTATACAAAAAAAAAAAACGAAAACAACACAAAAGTGGGGAAAATTAAGTCCTTTCCGGGATGAGGCGACGATTGGTGGGTCTTCAGGTACTCGAAGATTTCTTCGAAATCCCGAGCATTTGCTGCACATCTGGTCATCATAAAACCGCTTAGTGAAAGGGGCGCGTTGGGGGGTGTAACTGCACCAACGGTAATCGGACACAAGGGCGATTAATTTTATAGATGCCGAAAATTCCATCGCCTAATCCGAACATGCCGGCGCCTCTTGAAGGGATGCATCTCCTTCAACCTCATTATTTGGAATAACAGCTAATTTGTTGATCGCTCGCTTAATCTCATTGGATGAAGTTCGGATGGTGGCTACTCGGGCTACTCCGTCCCTACCCGGATGTAGTTCCAGGATTCGTCCAACAATCCACTGCATAGGGCCGAGGTTGTCATCCTTCACGATAACCAGGTCTCCTATTTTTGGTGGGAGTTTATTTGCAGTCCATTTAGTCCGAGGCTGTAAGGTCGGAAGATATTCTCGTGCCCAACGTTTCCAAAAGTGCTGCTTCATTGCTTGGATATGCTGCCATCGTGATAATTTATTAATCTTTATATCGGATAAATCTGGATCTGCAACATCTAAGAGAGAGCCTCCGACAAGGAAATGGGCAGGAGTTAAATAGTTTGGGTCATTGGGGTCATTTGACAAAGAAATTAATGGACGAGAGTTCAGGATTGCCTCTATTTGCGTTAAAAGAGTGTATAATTCCTCAAACGTCAATTTACAAATTCCCATAACACGACGCAAATAGTGTTTAATATTCTTAACCCCAGATTCCCAGAGTCCCCCAAAATGGGGAGCTCGTGGTGGTACAAAGTGCCAATTAATACCATCTGATGCGAATAAATTACTTAACTTTGTTTTCATTAAATCGGACTGAACAAATTTATGTAAATCCTTTAGTTCATTGCAAGCACCAGTTAAATTGGTTGCGTTGTCAGAATATATGTGGGCTACCTTCCCACGGCGCGAAATGAAACGGCGCATGCAGGCGATAAACGCTTCTGACGTTAAGTCGCTAACTACTTCTAGGTGAATCGCCTTTGTTACGAAGCAAATAAATATACAGCCGTATGCCTTTTTGGTAATTTGTTTGCGAACTCCTTGTTTGATCATAAAAGGTCTACAGAAGTCAATGCCGGTTGTATAGAATGGTTTTTGAATCTCAATACGCGGTTCTGGTAATTCACCCATAATGGGATTATTAAATATAGGTTTTGCCCGAAAACATTTTATACATTTTTTAATTACATTTTTGACATTATTTTTTGCAGATAATGGCCAATATTTTAACCTAATTGCCGCAATTGTAGTATTTACACCTGCATGTAGATGTTTTAAATGTTCAAAACGAATGATTAATTCCATAAATTTATGTTTACCAGGTAGGACTAAAGGATGTTTTTTACAAAATTCCATAGTTGATTGTTTTAACCTACCGCCAACTCTTATGACATTGTCGGAAAAATCATAAAATGGACTTAGTGTAATTAATTTGCTCTTGTTGTCCACAACCCTATTAGTTTTGAGCTTATTAAATTCATCGGGAAATGACTGCATTTGCACACTTCGAACTAAGGCTAAATTGGCTTGGGTAATTTCATGAGTTGATAGCACGCCATATGAACGATCATTTCGTTTGTTTCTACAATTGTTTACAAAACGTAAGCAATATGCAGTGACACGTATTAATTTCGACAGACTGGAGAATTTTTCAAAAATATTGAAATCATTTTCTAGTGCAAGCAATGTTACAGTTGGGGTGCTAACTTCAGGTAGTTGTTCAATTACTTTATGTTGAAATTCGGGCCAAAGTGATCTATTTAAGCTAAGCCATGGTGGACCATTCCACCAGAGGTCTAAGTCAATTATTTCGTGAGGCATTACACCACGGGATAAAACGTCCGCAGGATTATCTTTGGTTGAGACATGCATCCACTTATCTGCTTCAGTTAATTTCCGAATTTCCGAAACGCGATTTGAAACGAAAGTTTTAAACTTCGCATTTTCAGATTTGATCCAAGCTAATACAATGCTGGAGTCACACCACAAAGTCTTATTATATTTTAACCCTTTAACTGACAGTGCCTGATCTATTGATTTTATTAATCGAGAAAGAAGCAAGGCTCCACACAGTTCGAGTCGTGGGAGTGTTTGAAATTTTATAGGGGCGACTCTCGATTTTGCAGCAATTAATCGTACACACAACGAACCGTCACTGTTTCTAAACCGTGCATACACACAGGCTCCGTACGCGGCTTCGCTCGCGTCGCTAAAACAGTGAAGCTCAAAAAACTGTGAATTACAATTAATGTTTCGGTTAATTTTTAATGAATTTAATAATTTTAAATTATTTCTTAAAGAATTCCACGCTGTGTTTATACTTAAAGGTACACTCTCGTCCCAATCTAATTGAATTCTCCACAATTGTTGTATAATTAATTTCGCGGTGACAATTACCGGATTGATTAAACCTAAAGGGTCAAACAACCGAGCCGTTTCAGAAAGTATTGTCCTTTTTGTGATCCGAGAAGAATCTGGATCACATACACGGAACGTAAAAAAGTCAAAGTTTGACTCCCACTGAAGGCCTAAAATTTTTGAATTCTCGTCCTTGTCTAAGCGAATTATATTTGTGTTGCCATCTGATGGGATATCATTTAAAATAGGACTATAATTGGAGTTCCACTTATTTAGTTGGAAACCGCCACTTTTTAGCACTTCAATTATATTATTTCTAATTTCAATTAAATCAGAGGGTCAATCGGTACCGGTAAGGAGATCGTCAACGAAAAAATCCCGTTTTATTATTTCGCCTGCTCGCGGGTATTTGAGTTTTTCCTCCTCGGCTAATTGGTGTAAACACCGAATCGCCAAAAAGGATGCGGGGGTAGTTCCGTATTTGACGGTATTTAATTTATATTCGTCCAATGGAACGCCAAAATATTTTTTGATATTTCGCCGAATTGTCGTCGACTCTTATTTGCCGATACATTTTACTTATATCGGCGGAGATTACATACCGATGTGTACGAAATCGAACCAATATTGTAAATAATTCGTCCTGTATAATTGGACCTTTCATTAAAACATCGTTAAGGGACCGACCGTTTGACGTTTTGGTGGAACCATCAAACACGACTCTCAATTTCGTGGTGGCACTCGATTCCTTTAAAACTGCGTGATGTGGTAGATAGTAACCCTCCTCATTTCCCTTTTTTTCTAATGCACTAATGTGTCCTAATTTCAAATACTCTTGCATAAATTGTGAATATTGTAATTTTAAATTGGGGTTTTTAGACAGTTTTGATTCTAAGTTAAAAAATCGTTTTAATGCCACTCCTCGAGATTCGCCTAAATCGACATTGTCTTCAATAAATGGTAACGCGACGACAAACCGCCCTGATTTGTTGCGATTTACATTGTCGATAAAATGTCGTTCGCACTTAATTTCTTGGGGATTTAATGGCTTTATGTCTTCGGATATGTTTTCAATTTCCCAAAACCGCTCTAAGTTAAACGAAGGTACATTTGAGGAAAAATTACAAGTTTGATTTGAGCAGGTGCCGTTACCACCCCCGACAATCCACCCAAAATGAGTTTTTTGCAATACAGGTTTGTTTTTTCCTAAAACTATCTGCCCTACGCATAAAACTTTCCAAAATAAATTGGCTCCTATCAGCATATCGACCGGACGAGATATATTAAATTGTGGATCCGCTAATTTAATATTGCGCGGTATTTCGAGAGCATTCTTTTGAAATGTACTGTGCGGCAGAGGGTTGGTTATTTTTGGAATAATTGAACAAGAAATTGTCGAGTTGTAATTATTAAATTTCGATTTAAATTGTACTGTTGCAATTTCGCTAACTGTTGAAACGGATTCATTCACACCGCTTATTTTAAATTGACATTTTCGCGCTTAATTTTTAATTTGTCGGCCAGTTCGTTTGTTATGAAATTAGATTGCGATCCATTGTCTAACAACACTCTGGACGTATGTTCTTTTTGTGTATTATCATACACGTTTATAATTGCCGTAGATAATAAAATTTCAAAATGCCCGGTACTATGCGCGGCAGTGGATTCTGACGGACCCTGTTTTATGTTATTATTTGTGGAAGATTGATCACTATTTTTTGACTTGTTTATATGCACTAATGAGTGCCTTTTTTTGCATAAAGAACAGGGGCGCGCGTAACAATTTTGAATCGCATGGTTAGCTGGACGTAAGCAATTGATACATGCATTTAATTCTTTTAACTTAGAAATCCTAGCATTTGTGTTCAAATTTAAAAATGTTTCGCATCTAAATAAGGGATGATTTTTATCACACAATAAGCACCTTTTTTCTGTTTGAACAATATGAGTAGAAAGTTTTTTTTTTGATTTAAGAATGGATGTTTCGAAGGAATCGCATTTATGGTTTAAAAACTCACATAATTGTTTAAACGTGGGCATTTCATCACGTTTAAGAGTTCGATCCCACTCCCTAACAGTATTTGAATCGACTTTAGATAGTGTTAATGAAACTAATATATCGTCCCATGAATCAACTGGGCGGTTTAAAGCGCGTAGCGCACGCACATTTCGCGAAATATTATCGACCACGTATCTAAGATCTTTATACGTTTCATTATAAACCGCCGCTATATCTAATATATCTTTGATATGGTTTTGTACAATTTTACGAGTATTGTTATATCTTTCATTTAAAATTTCCCATGCCTCTATGTAATTACTTTCCGAAACACTAGGTTAGGTTAGGTTAGGTTGGTGTGGCAGCACCTCTTCGTGCACCGCGAAGAGATGCACACTTAGGCCTAGATAGGCCCGTTGTGATACCAATGAGGGACATACACGAACATCCATGGATCCGGACGGAAAATTCTTCCTTAGAAAAATCCACCTCCCGGCTGGGATTTGAACCCACAACCGTGTGGCCCGTGAGCAGGCACTCTACCCACTAGGCCACCGCGGTCCCCTTCCGAAACACTAATTCCCTGTAATAATTTTGCTGCCTCACCTTCGAGGGCAGAAAATAAATAACGGTGTTTTTGCAATGAACTAAGGTCACCATTATTATGAATCATAGATTCAAACACTTCTTTAAAACCTACCCAATCCGATAAACTACCCGAAAATTTTGGAATATTTAATTCAGGTAATTTTATCGCACCAGATGGCTGCGATTGAATAGATTGAGTACCAGAAATTGACTTTTTACTATATGCTAACAAGTTTTTAAGCAACCTAATAGTCGAGTAATACGCGTCCTCAAAATTAGCGCACTCTTCTTCTATATTTTCTTTGTCATTAAGTAACGCGATTTTATTTTCAATTTCAAAAAACGGATCATACATATTCTCAACCCTTTTAAGTCTTTCTGATAACTCCTCACAATCTAAATTATTTTTATCCATCGATGTTATTACATTTTTACATCTAGTTAATTTCCCTTTTAAGAGACCACGTTCTTGAATTAATGACTTTAAATCCATTTTGCTTATTAATTAATGACCTTTAATATGTTAATTTTACGCGAATGTAAATTATGGGAATACAATTATACACTCTTTTGATTACTGAAGCCCAGGACAATGGTAGGAAATGTCTTAAATGTCGGAGACTTACCCTCTTTCCTCCAAAAACGTCTGCTCGGCTATGTCGGTTGTAGATTGAACGGCACACAAATCAGCGGCGCGGCGTCGATTTCCAGGACATGGATGTTTTCCAAAAACGTCTGCTGTATTATCGGCGATGTCGCACGGTGTCCAATTCGTCGTCTAGTCACGGTGATAATAATCCCTTCGATTATTATCCGGTTCGAAGGACCATGAACAATTTTTGTGAAGATCGCAATTTGATTTTATGCTGCTTCGCTTGCTCTTTGTAAGAGAGCTTGGTTGTAACGACCAGACGAATGATTGAATATAACACCTATTATTTAAACTTTGTATATTTAATATGTGAGTACATGTGTCTCGTAACAATTCTATCTTACAACTGATTTTAAAACTAACTCTATACAAAAAAAAACGAAAACAACACAAAAGTGGGGAAAATTAAGTCCTTTCCGGGATGAGGCGACGATTGGTGGGTCTTCAGGTACTCGAAGATTTCTTCGAAATCCCGAGCATTTGCTGCACATCTGGTCATCATAAAACCGCTTAGTGAAAGGGGCGCGTTGGGGGGTGTAACTGCACCAACGGTAATCGGACACAAGGGCGATTAATTTTATAGATGCCGAAAATTCCATCGCCTAATCCGAACAATATGTTATTAATATTTTCTTTTCAATTCTTATATCACACTGGCAATTACAAATATGTACATAGTTATATTCGTTCGAATGTGATATATGATTTTTTTAAATTATTTATATCCAATGAGGTCTTATACAATCATACAGATACCAGTTATACTAAATTTAAAATGCCTCAAATTAGCAAGAAGTAGATAAGAACAGCCGGTTCTGCGCCAGGAAGTGCTCCCATGCTATTCTTATGGGAAGTGCTCCCATGCTATTCTTATGGGAAGCATTCCCAAGGTCACCGGTGTCAGGTTTCCGGTGTCAGGTTTCCGGTTGCCGACGTTGCGGTTTCCAGTATCAGGTTTTGCGGTTGCCGACGTTGCGGTTTCCGGTGTCAGGTTTTGCGGTTGATAAGGGTGGGAGTAGATATGACGTAACGTATGTTGATAAGATATAAATATTTCAGAGCTATATTATTCACCAGTTTAAATTGAGCCGTCAACGCATAACAATCATCATGTTCTCGTGCACGTTCTGCAAATCAACCTTCACTCTTAACCGCAATCTGACAAAGCATGTCAAAAAGTATCATGCCCAAAACGGTGTTAAGCGGGTTGCCGACCTTCCACCAGCCAGGGAGCCCCCGACGAAGAAGGTAAAGCCGGCCCCACCCACGTTGAGGTGTGATGCGTGCCAAGAGGAATTTGGGACTCCTCAACTTCTTACGGGGCATCTGAGATCTCAAAAACATCTAATCACGATTGCCCAACCCGACGAAGATGGCGTAAAGAGAATTGCTACTGCATTCCGTAACCGGATTGCCACTTACGTCATTGAAGCTGCAAATACTGCCGATATCCCGAAATTCTTAGAGGATTGTGAGGGGAGCTTTGTACGTTTGGTGAGTCGTCATCAGCATTCGACTCAAAAGGTTAATATCGAGCTGTTTGGCCATTATATCAAACCAGGAGACGAGGATCAGTCAGATCTAAAATCGTTTAACACCCGCTTCGTGGTGGTAACCCCTACTGACGACCTGGTGGAGGTGTACGCAAAATTGTGCAATGTGGTGAAAACAAAGAGCGAAGAGTTCCAGGTAAGTTTTTAATTTTTTTAATCACATAATTTTTATATTAAATGCTATTCTTAATTGTAGGAGCGGGACAGCGGGTGGGCCTTACTTAAGGTATCACACCTTGAGGTGAACATTAATAAATACACCCCCATCCGCGGCTCTTCTTATGTGGATCTTCCCCCATCGATCAAGAAGAAAAAAGCCTGTATCAATGTACAAAATGAAGATGAGGCCTGCTTCGCTTGGGCGGTGACATCAGCACTCTACCCGGTTGATCGCAGGGACCACCCCCACCGCACGTCTTCTTACCCACATTATTCAACAGCATTAAATTTAACAGGTATGGAGCTGCTGAAATTAAAAGATATTTCTAAATTTGAAATTTTAAATAATATTAGCATTAACGTGTACGGGCTAGAGTTTGATTCTGATAAGCATGTTCACGAGGTGGTAGGGCCGATTTATTTCACGAAATCAAAGCGGGATAGGCATGTTAACCTCCTTTACATTGAGGATGGAATTAAAGGACACTATGTCTGGATAAAGAATTTATCCCGCCTTGTTTCATCTCAAGTGTCGAAACATGAACATAAAAAATATTTATGTGATGGGTGTTTAACTTTCTTCTCCACGGAAATCGCCCTGCATAATCATTCCCAGCATGATTGTAATAAAGTGTATACAGTCATGCCCACCACCGATTTAATAAAAAATAAAAACGGTGATATGGTTCCCGGAAACATTTTATCATTTAATAATTATTGTTCTAAAATGCGGGTGCCTTTTACTGTTTACGCCGATTTCGAATCACTTCTCGTCCCGATTCAAACATGCCAGCCGGATCCAAACAAATCTTATACTTATTCAACACATGTTCATACTCCGTATTCCTTCGCGTATTATATTAAATGTTCTTATAATTCAAATTTAGATAAATTTGTGACATATACTGGTTTGGACTGCCCCAGAGTATTTATGGAAAAATTGAGCGCGGATGCTAAACTGATTTATGAAAATTATTTAAAACCCATAATTCCAATGTCGAAATTAACTCCGGGCGAACAGTACTTATTTGATGCAGCTAAAGAGTGCCATATCTGTGAAAAAATATTAAACGCTTGTGATAAGGTGGCGGATCATTGTCATTTAACGGGGAAATTTGTCGGAGCCGCCCACTCCAAATGTAATTTAAATTATAAAATTCCTAAATTTTTACCGATTTTCTTTCACAATTTAAGCGGTTATGATTCCCATTTATTTATTAAAGAGTTTGGTTTAGATAATGATAAAATTGATGTAATTCCCCAAAACAAGGAGAAATACATATCATTTTCTAAATCAATAAAAGTTGATAAATATACAGACAAGCGAGGAATTGATTGCGATATTTATTTAAAATTAAGATTTTTAGATTCGTTTAGATTTATGGCCTCGAGTTTAGATAAATTAGCTAAAAATTTAAAAGTGGATCAACTAAATACTGTTAGAAAACATTTCCCAGACGATCAACAGTTCAATTTAGTCACAAAGAAAGGTGTCTTTCCATACCAGTACATGGATTCCTTTTCCAAATTAACCGAATCGAAATTACCGTCCAAAAAACAATTTTTCAATACGCTGACAAACACAGATATTACCGCTGCAGACTATGAGCATGCGCAAAACGTGTGGTCAAAATTCAATTGTCAAAATTTAAGCGAATATTCAGACCTATACTTGAAAACAGATGTATTACTTTTGACTGACATTTTTGAAAATTTCCGCGATGTTTGTTTAAAGGCGTATAATTTGGATCCGGCTCATTATTATACGGCCCCCGGATTGTCATGGGATGCTATGCTGAAACTGACAGACATTAAATTGGAATTACTGACAGACATTGACATGCATCATTTTATACGTAAAGGTATAAGAGGCGGTATAAGTCAATGTTCTTTGCGACATGCAGTAGCCAATAACAAATACATGTTCGACTTTGACAAAACGAAACCCTCGACATACTTAACATACTGGGACGCTAACAACTTGTATGGTTGGGCAATGTCTCAATTATTACCCTATGCGGACTTTAAATGGTTAAGCGCGACAGAAATTGAAAATTTAAACGTATTAAATGTTCCCGATGATTCATCCACAGGATACATTTTAGAAGTGGATATTGAGTATCCAGAAAATGTTCACAATTTACACAACGATCTACCTTTTCTCGCAGAAAATATGGTGCCACCAAATTCAAAATTCACGCAAACTAAACTTATTCCAAATTTAAACAATAAAACCAAATATATAATTCATTATCGCAATTTGAAACAAGCACTAAGAAACGGATTAAAATTAATTCAAATTCACCGCGTAATATCTTTCAAGCAGTCTGACTGGTTAAAGAGGTACATTGATTTAAACACTTCAATGAGGCAGGCCGCTCGAAACGATTTCGAAAAAGATTTCTTTAAATTAATGAATAATTCAGTTTTTGGAAAGACAATGGAAAACGTAGATAAACGTGTAGACGTCAAATTGGTGAATCATTGGGAGGATATTGGTAATCGTCGGGGCGCGGAAAGTTTAATAGCAAAATTAAATTTCAACTGTTGTTCAATTTTTACCGAAAACTTAGTAGCGATCCAATTGGATCGTTTGCGGGCTGTTTATAATAAACCGATTTACGTCGGGTTCTCAGTTTTAGATCTTAGTAAATTATTAATGTATGATTTTTATTATGGCTATTTAAAGTCTAAATATGGAGATAAGGTGAGATTGTGCTACATGGACACGGACAGTTTAACGCTACAATTTGAGACTGATGACATTTATAAGGATATGAAACAAGACTTGAATAAATTCGACACTAGTAATTTTGATTCTAATAATCAGTACGGCATCCCTTTGCAAAACAAGGCCGTATTGGGCCTGATGAAGGATGAGAATGGGGGAATGGTTATGCAAGAGTTTGTCGGATTAAGAGCTAAAATGTATGCGAATAACGTGGAGGGGAAATGGTCTAAAAAGGCTAAAGGTGTTAAGAAAAATGTAGTGGCGAATGATTTAAGCGGTTCAGATTACTTAAGGTGTTTGAATGAGTCAGCCACAATCATTAAAAAACAGAACCTTTTTAGATCAATCAAACACGCAATTTATTCAAACACGCAAAATAAATTGGCTCTATCACCATTTGATGATAAGCGGTATATTTGTGAAAACAGAATCGACACTCTAGCCTGGGGACATAAAGATATAGTGGCAGCTCCATCTACCGACAATTAATTTATTTTTATTTATGTCTATTTTAAGAATGAATTGTATATGTATCATATTATCAACAGCATTCACATTATTTTTAATGTGGGCTCTATGTGTTTTTGCGGGGATAATAAAGGTTCCTGTAATGAACATACACTTTAAATAAAAAACACTTGTAAAATAAAACAGTTTTTATTCTTTACCCTTTACATACTTGTATAATTTTTCAACATTTATAATGCTACACATACTTAATCTATTTTTGTGCACTTGACAACAATAGAAAGATTTTTTTAAATTAGGACAATCCACATCTAATTCTAAATCAATAACATTATCATAAAACTTTTTCAGGTAAGTGCATTTTTGACTTCCTTTAACATATACAATATCTGCAAACAGTTTTTTAAACAGCTTTGGTAATTCGCTCAGATCGCTTTCACCACTGTTGTAGGGGATTCCGTGATAATTTTTCTCCAACCACTTAACTTGTTTCTTTGAACCTGCGTTGAGGTCGCGAAACTGCATTGACGGTTTGAATACATATGCGAGTATATTTTTCCCATCATACGTAGCAGCAAGCTCCTTCGGAGTAAAGTCAGGGGTACAGAATCCTTGAATATCAATTAATAATATCTTTGGTGGTGGTGGGGATGTAATCCTTTTCAGGAAAATAGGTGTCAGTAAATTTTCGGCAACTCGGATACGCTTCTTGAATCGTAATCGGTCAGCAGCTTCTTACATCCAATTTATATCATCATTATCCTCTTCCATCACATAAGTAAATGTCACCGGAATCAAATCAATGAAAACTTTTAGAGCCATTTTTAAATAATTTTTCTAACGATTCCAGATATCGGTGTATACTCGACAATTGAATCACTCAAAATGAGACAGTATGCGCGGGTATTATCTTTAAATATTTCAGATGCCTCCATCTCAATGCGCAGGTCCACGGCTGATGATTTTACACTTTCATTTTGCTTTGACACATCAAACACAAAAATCGCACAACTTTTAAATTCAATAAATGATAATAGTGGTCGACTCGGTTCATTGTAATAGCTTCGTTGAAAATTACAGTACATGTTATAGACAGTCAAGTAATCATCTCGATCAAAATCTAAATGTAGATTATCGTATGGGAAAGATTCAGAATTGAGATAAACTCTAATATTTTTAATTTTGCTATGATCAAACGTCGACGCGTCAGCGTTAGCCACACCTCTTTTATTTGTTTGAAAGGCTACAATTACATATCTTGGTTTCTCCAAACTACTTGAGGTTTTAACAGCCCATATATCATCTCTAGATTTTTTCAAGGTTGGTAATTCATGTAATTCCCATTTTCTGAATGGAATTAAAATATTTGTATCGTTTTTAATTTTCTCCATCATTTCCAGTTTTAATTCATCATTCAGTTGGATATGTGGTACTCGCCATTCAATTTTATTTAGTTTAAATTTAATTTGTGCATTCTCATCATTACACGTAAAACAATTTACATCAGTGGAAGATCTAAGTAAAATCAATTCCTGTTTAACATTAATTATCATCTTTTGATAATCCTCTGCAAATCCCAATAAACATTTTAGTGGAATCAAAGCATAAAATGCTTTATTAGTAAAATATGTTTTAATGTGCCCCGTTTTGGCCCATCCTGCTATTCCCAATTCTTTCATGTCCTGAAAATCATGATAGGATAGCAAACCTTTTAAAGTACTAGCGATTCCCAAGTCGCGGGTTCTATCAATTTCGACTCCATTTAATTCAAATCTAATTTCTTCAAACAGAAAGGCGAATGCATTTGTAATCAACTCAAACTTTTTACCTTGAGCGAGTTTGTGGTCAACTTCACCACTTAAGTAAATATAACTGTTTCCGGGGCAGGTATAAATGTCTTGATTTTGAATTGTTATTCGAATTTCATCGTTATTTTCAAAATTTGTGGTTCTGGGCTGATATGTATGGTGTTGATATTTACTGATGCGATCATCATATTGCACTTGTTCAAAAACGTTTTCCATAGTTTTTAATTTTATAACCAAGAGATGTCAATCTAGCGATATTAATACGTGTCACCTCGTTGAGTGATGGTTTAATACTGATGGTATTTGAAGTTGTCTTATATTTTTTATCGAAAACTATCCCCATGCTTTTAATTCGAGTCTAATCAAAATATTCTCTCCTCTAAAATTAATCAATTCACCTTCTTGATCGATAATTCTCAGTGTTATATTATCGATTCTATCTCTAGTGTTTACCGGTAGATATAAAATATTTTTTGGTTCAATGTTAATCGCGAAGCCGGGGTCAACTGATGGACTAAATTCAAACAGCGTATGTGATAATTTATCGTCGTAATAGGCGCCTGAAGTAATATTACACTCAATTCTTATTGAATCAACTTTAATTATTTGCACGGGTAAATCTGACGTGTGCAAGATTCCCGCCTTGAGAATTTTGTTTCCAGAAAAACCGAGTAATTTGCCTACAGTCCCTTTATTCGTCGAGAAATCTATATCGAATTTACTTTTTAATTCACACTGTAAAGTATTATTATTAGGTTTAAGCGATAAGAGTTTATCAACTTCCTCTTTTTTCTTATCACCCAACAGCTGTTTTTGCAAATAAGTTTCAATGTCAGCAATCTCGTATGAACCCGTAGGTATGTTTATTGTTTTATTACCGTAAATAAATTTATTATTAACACCGTCTTCAATATTCGGTATTGAATTATAGGTATGAAACCCAATTAATCCCAAACAGTACTGTCGATTTGCATCAAGTTCTATAGGGGGATAATAGTTTGTTGAGAGTACACTACTTGTACCTTGTAAGGTGAAGGTCTGAGACATGACTGACTTATCTTGAGAATATTTTCTTTATTTATATAAGAAATCTATACACAAGTGTCCACAGTTGTATGTATTAAAGGTCTGATACTGATCATGATTATATTTAATTTTACAGTTTTTAAAATATTTAATCACTTCTTGCGGTGGCGTCAAATTTCCAAAACTATCAAAGTATTTAACAAAATTTCCTGTTTTCTTATAGGCTACCCAATGCGTTCCTGCTCCATCTCGAGAATCCAGATTAATAATGCCAGTTTCTCTGTATTGTGGTTTCGGTGGTAATGAATCACGCATAAACACTCCTCGAAAATACGGTACATTTTTCACCGCTTTTAACAAATCTATTGTGGTTAGGGCGCGGTCGGGTAGCGATTTTAGCAGTTTTTTGACTTTTTGAGATATAATCCCATTCCTTTTCGGTACGGTTTTAAAAATAGTCCTTTTCCCTGTTTTCCAAGAGCTATGGCCTCCATCGTTTTATTATGTCGTTGAGCTTCTTCCAGTTTTTGTCGAGCAGTTTTCGCACTGTTTACTGCTTTAGCAATACCTGCAGCGCCCCCTGCCAGCGAACCGAGAGCGCTGAGTCCGGCGAATATAGGAATCAGGGGTAGGATTCCACCTTGTTTCGGAATAGGTATAATTCTTGGAGTTCTAATCTTTTTCTTACCACCAGCCGCTTTTACGGCAATCTTTGCAGCAGATAGTGCAATCTTGCTACTCTCTTTAACAGCTCCGGGCTTATCAATTTTTCGCTTAAATTTCTTAATCGCCTTGCGGGCTTTCATCACAACACCGCTCCTTAGCGGTGTAACACCCATCCCCATCTTTCTCTTAATCTTCATAGCCCCAGTAATCGCCAATGCTGCTGCTTTTTCACTAAATTTTGCGTCTTTAGCTTTTACCCTGCTCCAGGCGACTCCCTCCAACACCTCATCTGCTTTATGTCGCTCGTTTAGATCTTTGTTCTGCGAGTAAGCAATATCGTGCTTTTTTTCATTGTGCCAGTCCCCATAATTTTTTTATTGGCAATTGTTCCATGTTCAATATTTTCGCTACATCTTTACGGTTGGTGGTTTCTGGTAAACGATGCTCCTTGCTTATATGATAATTTAAGTTATCGTTTCTAGTAAACTTTTTATCACAAT
>OZ018389.1:42802761-42878761 GCA_963969525.1 Ontholestes murinus | reverse complement strand
ATAAGGGATGGAATGGGCCCTAAACATACAGGTGATACAGTATTCTGTTTTACTTTTATAGTTGCTGTTAATTTTTTAAATGCACTTAAATTAGAATCAAATATATTTTGAAATTTATTTAATAACTGATTAATTTGTTCATCATCACTATAGCAATTATTATTAGAAAATTCAATATTGTACATACAGTGGTCCATTTCCCCTCATTAACGAGACACCTTGTATATATAAAATATTGAGGTAGTGATACGGTTTTATTAATTCCAAAACAGTACACTATATGAGTAGTTTATTAAGTACTAGGTAATGTTTGGTTAAAGGCAGTAAATTCTTATATACAGATTCTAATGGATGTGATGTGCTGTTAAATAACAAATGCCACGAGAGGTGAAAGTACAAATTCAAATAAAAACCATGTTCCCGTGAAATGAAAATTCGCAGTTGATCTAATAAGGTGCAATCTAATTTTTTTTATTTCTTCTTTTAAACCAAGATAATTAACAAACGATTTATTACTAAGACCAAATTAATTAACACCAATGAGAGAAGAAAAAAAAGTAGTAAAAATGTCGTCTAAGAAACATACCACTCCCTCAATATCAACACTTTTCTGAAATATGACAATGACCAATGATATAATCCCTTATAGGTATTTTCTCGAAATCCTGTCTAATAATATTTGTTAAAAAGCAGATCTTGGCAATGGATATTTATATACCTCTAACAAAAGGTTAATAGTGATTTTATTCTCCGGAGATGCGAATGGTTCCATTTATTTTCTCGCAGGCATATAACAGGCATGGCAAGGTTTTGCAATCGATTCGATTCCTCCTCTACTCCCTTTCTAAGTGAATAAGGGATGGAATGGGCCCTAAACATACAGGTGATACAGTATTCTGTTTTACTTTTATAGTTGCTGTTAATATTTTAAATGCACTTAAATTAGAATCAAATATATTTTGAAATTTATTTAATAACTGATTAATTTGTTCATCATCACTATAGCAATTATTATTAGAAAATTCAATATTGTACAATGATACAATTTTCTATTGAATTTGACGTATAATGAAATGTTCCTCATTGGTTTAAACTCTAATCTAAAATATTGTTTATAAAATGATTCTGACATTGCTTTAAATACTATGAAAAGTCAACCCCAACCGCGGGAATGGAGGCAATCATTGCCCTGACACGGCTCCATCTAGTGGTACAATAGAAGGGACTTGTGACGGCCCTCTGACTAAACCAGAAGAAAAAAAACAGTGCTGGGAGACTGGACAGGACACTTATAAATACTGCAGCAAATCGACCCGGTCTTACTGTCCAAACCAACATCATATCTAGGAGGCTTCGAAGTACCGTTTAAGGTGTCGATTGAGGACCCCAAAACGGCTTTCAAGGAGTTTGGTTGAGGAATATCAGCCGGGTACAGAGATGGTGTCAATAATAACAGAGTTACTGGATTAGGAATTAATGGCCCTAATTAAAACCACACGATCTCCATGGCTCTGGGTAAGACACCCATGATTATGCAAGCGGAAGCAATTGCAATTGATATGTGCGCCAGAAAGTGCCTGAATAGGTACCTAACTGGTGCGCATAAATACATTTGCTCAGAGAGCAAGCCGCATTAAAGGCCGTTCGAGCCTAAAGACACGGCTCACGGACTGTCTGGGACTATAGACGATCCCTTTCGCAATTGGCGAAGAACCACCCGTTGATCTTCATGTGAGCAACGAAGTGGTAGATAAACTTGCAAAAAAAGGTGCAAATGCCACTTCTATAAGACTTTGGGGGTCGTTTAAAGGGTGGTCGTTGAATTGACAGGCTTTAATCTCCAGTTTTAAGTATTTATTCGATATAATATATTCACACAAGAATACCAGAAGATAACCTAGGTCGTGAGCCGGAGGGTCGATTGGTTTGTCTCCCTCCTACGGTTGGTTCGGACGGGGAAACGGCGAGGGTCCAGCGGGTGCACCTTCCGGGGGCTGACGCCGTGGTAGGTCCTCCTGGGCGGGAGGTCGATGGCGGTGAGTCGGTAGGGCGCAAGCTGGGGGGCCTGGCGTCCAAGGGGGGCGAGTTGGTGGTGTAACTGCTTGGCCGGCGACGGCGGGAGCGGAGAGACGGTTCTGGGAGGCGGCGTGCGGACGGCTTCTTCTTCGGTGAGCGTGGGTAGACCAGTGGTTTCCTGGGGGATCCGTGACGTGGCTTCGTCGATCGGGAGGTCGGCCGGGACTTCACGGGGGTCGCCTTCAGAGGGGAAACGATGACCTAGAGCGTCGGGCGGCGGAGGAACTCTTTGAATACGTTTCGATGTAGTCGGCGGGCAGCGGCTGGGGTGGTCCTCCTGGGGGACTCCATAGGCGGTTTCGAGGTCGTGTGGGGTCGTATCGCGCTGCGGGTCGAGGAGAGCTAAGGCAAACAGGTTCAATATCACGCTGTAGGCCAGAGGAGAGAGCAGGTTCAAGATCACACTGCTGTCTGAATTCTTGTCCTGGCGTTTGGGGTTTTATACCCTTTTGGTCGCGTTGGCCGGGGTGGGGCGTGCGCGCATCACGCGAGTTGGAAGGGGCGCGCGGGCGTTGCGCGTGGTAGGTAGGGCGTGCAGTGCCGTGCGCGGTTCCAGTGACGTCGGCGTGGGGTGACCTGTGGGGCTGCTTGGGCCGCCACACACCCCCTTTCTAGTGATGGAGTCACTTAGAAAACGTACAGTGAGTTTGGTATTCCTGGTAGGTCTCGTGCTGCTGGGCGGTGGCGTCTGGTGATCGGTTGCCGGGGGCGTTTGCTCTGTGAACGCTGGCTTGACTCGTTGTGCAGCTACTGTCACTGGTTTTCCGTGTTTCTTAATGGTGAACGTGCTTCTGGTCCTCCTGGGGGACTCCATAGGCGGTTTCGAGGTCGCGTGGGGTCGTATCGCGCTGCGGGTCGAGGAGAGCTAAGGCGAACAGGTTCAATATCACGCTGTAGACCAGAGGAAAGAGCAGGTTCAAGATCACACTGCTGTCTGAATTCTTGTCCTGGCGTTTGGGGTTTTATACCCTTTTGGCCGCGTTGGCCGGGGTGGGGCGTGCGCGCGTCACGCGAGTTGGAAGGGGCGCGCGGGCATTGCGCGTGGTAGGTAGGGCGTGCAGTGCCGTGCGCGGTTCCAGTGGCGTCGGCGTGGGGTGGCCTGTGGGGCTGCTTGGGCCGCCAGAAGACCAACGCCGTTTTGCGGATTTTCCATGGCACACAGAAAAGAGGTGCTGCAAAAATGAGAAAAGGAAAGAAGACGCAAGCACTCATAACATGACATTGCGCCCTCCTGTATCATTTGTGAAAAATGGGAAAAGAGTAAACTGCAGACTTGTGTCGCGTTTTTCACACTTTGGCAGGGACCGATTATTCCACAAAGAGCAGTATCACCCCCAAGAAAGTTACCAGGTCCACCGAGGACGTAGACATTATTTTTCTGAATCCAATGATACCCAATGTTAAGTATTAATTAATAGTATTTTAAAAATATATCCTTTATTCGCCGTTTTTATTTTACTTTTCAAAATTAACTTCATTGACAGTCAACTTTAAATTTTTAAATGGCTGCATATACATTTATTATTTTTTATACTATGAATCCAATTATGCCCAATATGTTGATTTAAATTTAATATTTATTTTAGAAAAAAATAATCATAAATCTTATTCATATTATATTTTCTTATAAATTGAGTGTGCCTTGAAAAAATTCGAAACAAACAAATGTGATTTGTTGTAAAGTAATGTCAACCATTTTTTGTTAGTCTGTGTTTTACAACGAATGACGTTTGTTTGTTCCGATTATTTTAAGCGACATTAAATTTGTACAAAAATATCATTTAAATTAGATTTATTATTATTTTTTCAGACATAAATTTGAAATTAAAATCAACAAATTGGGTATCATTGGATTCAGAAAAATAATATCTAATATAAAAAAAATAAGAAAAGTATATGCAGCCATTTAAATATTTAAAGTTGACTGTCATTTGTCAATGATGTTAATTATGAAAAAAAAATAGCTGTCATTTCATAGAATTTAAATGGCCATTTAATTTGTTGTTACTTGATTCAAATCGGTTAATAAATAACAAAGTTATGGAGTTGGGTGTTTTTTATCGAACACCCGGTATAACAATTTTGTAAGATATTTCTGTTTCTTCGGAAGTAATATCAGAAAAATAAATATACACCCTCTTTACGAATCCAAAAAATTTTCAGCTATCTCGGCCAAAAATTAAAAGCACAAGTAAAATAGAGCACCTACGGCCAGAATACTTCCACGTAATTTGTGCAGGAAAATTAAATATATACACAACATATGTTTTGTCCCCAAAAAAGTAGATTTGATTTAACCTTTGTTAAGTCTGAATTAAAATTCAGAAAATAACTGCTCAATATCAAATGTTGAACACTTGGCAATGACCTGCGAAGGTCGAAACAATAGTTGTGTCAAAAATTGATAATATATTGTAAACTTTGTTTGTATATATTATACAATCAATTTAATTATTTAAAAAAAACAAGGGTTTAATTATATACGGTGTGAATATCTCTAATAGAAACACTGTTATGAATTTGTCAAAATTGTGAAGAGTAGTCAAAATCAAAATAGTAAATATTCTTTTAAGTTAAATAAGCTTGAATGCGCAATTAGGGTAGTGGGAAATATACCAAATTATTAACATTGGTTATCAAATCCAGAGTGTCGCACCTCTAAGGTAACTCTCTTATATCGGCAGCGCTGTTTTGATGTAATATGGCATCATTGGAGGCAACAAGTTTCTTTGTTGATCATATTGTATAATTGCAATCGCTTAATATTACTACAAATAATATATCTAGTACAGAGATTGTGAAATACCCTGTATATTTATTACCAAGGACAATTTATACACGATTACCGTTTACAGAGCTCCTAATGGAAATTGATAAATTATAATTAACGGATCTTTTTGTTCTTTTAGGTACAGATTTCAATATTAATTTTAACAGTAATAACGAAGATTTAATTAAGAGCTACAGATCGTCAAATTAAATACCATATACGGAAATTGTAATGATAATGTTTTTACCAATAATGACATAAACTGTATTTATATTTGTTCCTTTAAAACACATGCTCATAACAATGCAGGGAAGAATTAAATTTTATGTATTACTTGCAGGTGTAGATTGACCATTCATGTACGATAGCCATGTTACAAACACTAAGTAAAATATTTTCTAAAATATAATACTACTAACTTATTTAATCAGATTAGCATTAGCAAAGATAATTCTTCTCAGAAACGACAGAAATGTCAAATGGTTTAATAATAAACTACTTATAATGGAATCACGTTTAAATGATTTTCAGAAAAATACAAGTTTTTAAGATGGCTATTTAAACCAAAAAAATAAATATCGAGAATATATGACGCGTTCATAAATTAAAAAGATGTTATTAATGGAGTAAGAATGCCAAATCTGCAACAGAAAGCTTAATGTAATATAACGTTTTAAGTTTTAATATTTATACTATAAATTTTATATTTTACTTTTTTAATTTTTTTTATATTTTAATAATATGATTTATAATTTTTTAAATTGTATGTCGAAATGTAATTCTATTGGTCTATTACTCTCTTATATCGGCAGCGTTTTTTTTTTGATGTAATATGGCATCATTCGAGGCAACAAGTTTCTTTCTTGATCATATTGTATAATTGCAATCGCTTAATATTACTTGTAGCGAGCACGCCGAGACGCGTGACCTTCGCAGATAGCGTAAGCACCCGCACGTACCGCGTTCGCACCCACCACTTCCCTAGAACTGCCCCTTCCAACTCCCACTACCCTGACCACCCCGAACAAAGGGCCAACGCCCTATAAAACACTCTGCAGCCCCGGCAATCGGGAGATTCTTTGAGCACGTCTCGACGGCCTTAGAACTCAATCTCTACAAGCAACCGACCTGCCCTACACTAACGTACCTTTCGGGGACTTAGTGCTAGCCGCGTCACAACACGTTATCGCGTTCGAGCCAGACTCCGCACCAGTACGAGCCACGCCGCTCCAAGCCACGCCGCTGTGCAAGCACCCAAGACTGCACCGCAGCCTCACCGCGCCGCACCAGGTGAACACTCCACGCCCAAGCTCCACCGCATCGCCGCCCAGAGCCGAGCCAAGTACCGCCGCCCGAAGCCGAGCCAAGCACTGCAGAACCGCCCTAAACTATTTGTACATAACCACTGTATATACTGTTCTCTTCTGAATAAACTTGTTAAACAGCCACGAGCCTTATAAACTGGCAGCCTAACGTGTGGCTAGACACGAACGGAGAGTAACAAGAAGTATGGCGAGCCCAATAGTAACGTTAACAGCGGACCAATTCCAAGAGATAATTTCGCGAATTATCGAGAACAGGCCAGCAACGACGACGGGAAAATTTACTCATTGCACCGCACGATTCGCAGGGGAATGCCGCAGCGAGGTGGTAGAGGGATTCCTAAACGAAATCACCGTCTATAAAAATGCGGAACACATCTCCGAAGAGGACGCCCTGATAGGATTTGAACTTCTGCTGCAAGGAACCGCCAAAGAATGGTGGCACGGCATTAAAAGTACGATAGGAACCTGGGAACAGCTGAAAACAGCGCTGCGAAACACGTTCGCACCGGCTGTTCCCAACTATAATTTTTTTTTTTGATATTTTCGAAGAGAAACAGGACAGAAACGTCAGAACCGACCAGTTCGTGCTGAAGAAGAAGGCGCAGTTCAGCCGCCTAGAAGGACGTATCGACGATAGTTTACAACTAGATATGATCTATGGTATACTACACCTAGATATAAGATCAAGAGTCGCACGCACCTCATTCAGGACTTACGACGAACTGCTAAGAAACGCAAGAGAAGCAGAGGCCTCCTGCAAGAAGAGGCTAGAGAAAAGAAAACCGGAGAAACCGCGTTGCGGTTACTGCAAAATACAAGGACACCGAGCGGAGGAGTGCCGGAAAAAGATCCGGGACAACACCACCAACCCGACCCCATTCCAATGTTACGGATGCGGTAGGCCGAACACCATCCGCAGCAAGTGCCCCAACTGCCAACAGAAAAAGCCCACGGTAGCAGCAATCTCGCCTGATTACGACGAAAAGCGACCACACGCTTACATCATGGTGAATGGCAAAAACGAATATTCACTTATGGACTCCGGGTCACACATAAGTATAGCATCACTGAGCCTTTACGACGCGTTAAAAAGGAATGGGCACACATTCACCGCCGAGAGTGAGGGATTTTCGTTCGCCAACGGACACCACCGCCGAGAAACCATCCTAAAGACGACGGTACCGGTAGCGATTAAGGATAAAATCGTGAACACCACGTTCGGCGTACTTCCAGACAGCCGCACCCGAGAAACGCTGCTGGGTACGGATTTCTTAGAGGCCGCCGGAATGGTACTGGACATCGGACAGCGGACATGGACGTTCGCAGGAGGTAACCACCCTACGTACGACGCGGCCAGGCCGAAGAAAGAGAAACCGCCGACAACAAGGATGCAAACCGACGAGGAGGAGAGAGAAATCGAGTTATTCTCCGAGCCGCCGAGGAAAATACAGCCGATGGAATCCGCCTACTTCCTGCCGGAAACACTGATGGACATCGCCGCTATAGACATCCACCTCAGGGAGGACGAGGGGACCGCACTAACAGAGAGAGAACGCGCCGAGATCAACACGTTATTAAAAAATAACGAAGCCGCCTTCACGGACCCCAAGAAGCCCACATCACTAGGAGTACATCACATAAAATTAGAGAGTGAGGCCCCGGTAAACTCTAAACCGTACAGGCTGGCACCCCAAAAAAAAAGAAGAATTACAGGAGCAAATACAACAGCTCCTAGAGGACGACATTATACAAACATCGTCATCCCCATGGTCGTCACCGGTCGTGATGGTGCCCAAGAAAGACGGCACATCTCGATTATGTGTGCTACCCATTACCCCGTATCGACGACCTGCTGCACGCTGGAACCACGGGAAAGTTCCGGTCCACCATCGACCTGCGCTGCGGGTATTGGCAGATCCCGGTCGCCAAGGAGGATATACCTAAAACAGCCTTCACCTGTCCGTTTGGGCTATACGAATTTAATAGGATGCCATTCGGGTTACGGAACGCCCCCGCAACCTTTCAACGTGCTATGGACCGCCTACGCGCACGGCTACCCCACGTGAAACTAGTCGCCTACCTGGACGACATAATCATTTTATCAGACGACTTCGCCCGCCACAAACAAGACCTGGAGGACGTATTAAAAGCCCTGGAGGATACAGCGTTGATGGGAAACCGAGAGAAAAGTGTATTTTGTGCCAAAAAAATACCATTCTTGGGGCACGTCCTCAGCGACGACGGCATATCAATAAATCCGGATCGCATCAAGGCGATTCAGAAGTGGAAACCACCAGGAAACATAAAAGAGGCCATCTCCTTCATACAAACGTGCTCCTGGTACCGGCGATTCATACCAAACTTCGCGGAAGTCGCGCAACCGATTACAAAAATGTTTAAGAAAAACACTACGTGGAGGTGGGACCAGCCCCAGGTGGAAGCCATGGAGAACTTAAAAACTCTACTCACTTCCGCCCCGATTCTCAAATCCGCCACCGACGACCAGCCGTTCACAGTCCGCACCGACGCAAGTGATTTCGCTTTGGGGGCTGTTTTGGTCCAGGGGGAGGGGCCGGAGGAACACCCGATTGAATATGCGAGCCGACTCTTGACACCGGCAGAAAGGAATTACACGACAACGGAACGTGAAGCCTTAGCCATCGTTTGGGCCCTCGAAAAATTCCGAGGATACGTGGAGAGTTCAGCCATCACCGTCGCAACGGACCACCAGGCGCTCCGCTGGCTGATGTCGCTAAAATCTCCCACGGGCCGCCTAGCTCGGTGGGCTCTCCAGCTTCAGCCGTATAACCTACGCATCAAATATATACCCGGTAGATCCAACTACGTGGCCGACGCCCTCTCCAGACTGCCCGGAAAACCCCACAACGAGGTAAACCTTGTCCAAGTCGATGTACCGCGGAGGGGAGCCGCAGATCTATGCCAAGGACAAATGCAAGATGAGGATTTAAAGAAAATAATCGACGCACTGGAAGCCGAACCTAGAACAGAAGACGCGGCGTATTGGTGTAAAAAAGGCTACTTACTCGACAGAGGAGTACTCTACCGATATAACCCCGACGTCTCCAGCGAGGACGCACAACAATGTATCCCCAGACAGGAAGTCCAGGCTCTACTACAGCAATTCCACGATAGCCCTACTGCAGGCCATTATGGATACCAAGGGACATTCAACCGACTCGCACACAAATATTTTTGGAAAAAGATGAGAGACGATATAGCAAAATACTTGAAAAAACTGCAGCGACTGCCAAAGGTATAAACCAAGTAATTTAAAACCTGCAGGCCTATTACAGACAATCGCACCAAACCAGAGATTCGAGACAATCTCATTTGACCTGTTCGGGCCACTGCCAACGTCACCAGAGGGTTACACCACCATTCTAATCGTGGAGGACCTCGCCAGCAAATGGGTGGAAATCCTACCGCTCCGCAAAGCTACCGCTATTTAATGCGCCACCACCATGCTGAACGAAGTATTTTTGCGATATGGATTGCCCCGCCGCTGCATTTCCGACAACGGGACACAATTCGTAAGCGCAGTCATGCAACAAATGCTATTCAGTCTAGGAATACAACACCATCTCACTCCATCGTATCACCCACAATCCAACCCAGTGGAAGAAAAAACCGCGACATGAAAACACAACTTGCCATCCTCGTAGGAAAGCACCACGACACTTGGCCTACGCATCTACCCGCTATACGGTTTGCAATGAACACGCACACTTGCAGCAGCACCGGATACAGCGCAGCGTACATCACATTCGGACGTGAGTTACGAGCCGTCGAAGATGTTAGCCGCGATGTACGTAGCATCCTGCAATCCGAAAACTTTGTGGCCGAAATAACGCCGCACTTATTACAACTGACACGCTAACAAAAACCCATGAAATAGCCGATCGAAAAGAAGACGAAAGAAAAGGGTACGCCGATGAAGCCAGAAGACCAACCCCATCGTACCTACCAGGAGATCACGTCTGGGTGGACACACACCTCCTAAGCCAGACAAAGAGCCAGTTCACTTCGAAATTAGCACCGAGAAGAGACGGACCATACGTGATCCTGCAAGAAAAAGGCGCCACCACCTTCGAAGTCGCTTCCCTAAAGGACCCGAAGACGCCCATCGGAACATTCCATGCAGCCGCCCTCACACCGTTCACAGGAGACATCGAGGACATGCAGCCGATCCATCCTATCCGCAAGAGAGGACGTCCACGAAAGCACTAATTCTGGTTGCTTCCTCGGGGACGATGTCAGCACCAGAGGGGGAGGATGTAGCGAGCACGCCGAGACGCGTGACCTTCGCAGGTAGCGTAAGCACCCGCACGTACCGCGTTCGCACCCACCACTTCCCTAGAACTGCCCCTTCCAACTCCCACTATCCTGACCACCCCGAACAAAGGGCCAACGCCCTATAAAACACTCTGCAGCCCCGGCAATCGGGAGATTCTTTGAGCACGTCTCGACGGCCTTAGAACTCAATCTCTACAAGCAACCGACCTGCCCTACACTAACGTACCTTTCGGGGACTTAGTGCTAGCCGCATCACAACACGTTATCGCGTTCGAGCCAGACTCCGCACCAGTACGAGCCACGCCGCTCCAAGCCACGCCGCTGTGCAAGCACCCAAGACCGCACCGCAGCCTCACCGCGCCGCACCAGGTGAACACTCCACGCCCAAGCTCCACCGCATCGCCGCCCAGAGCCGAGCCAAGTACCGCCGCCCGAAGCCGAGCCAAGCACTGCAGAACCGCCCTAAACTATTTGTACATAACCACTGTATATACTGTTCTCTTCTGAATAAACTTGTTAAACAGCCACGAGCCTTATATGGTATACTACAAATAATATATCTAGTACAGAGATTGTGAAATACCCTTTATATTTATTACCAAGGACAATTTATACACGATTACCGTTTACAGAGCTCCTAGTGGAAATTGATAAATTATAATTAACGGATCTTTTTGTTCTTTTAGATACAGATTTCAATATTAATTTTAACAGTAATAACGAAGATTTAATTAAGAGCCACAGATCGTAAAATTCAATACCATATACGGAAATTGTAATGATAATGTTTTTACCAATAATGACATAAACTGTATTTATATTTGTTCCTTTAAAACACATGCTCATAACAATGCAGGGAAGAATTAAATTTTATGTATTACTTGCAGGTGTAGATTGACCATTCATGTACGATAGCCATGTTACAAACACTAAGTAAAATATTTTCTAAAATATAATACTACTAACTTATTTAATCAGATTAGCATTAGCAAAGATAATTCTTCTCAGAAACGACAGAAATATCAAATGGTTTAATACTTATAATGGAATCACGTTTAAATGATTTCCAGAAAAATAGTTTTTAAGATGGCTATTTAAACCAAAAAAATAAACAACGAGAATATATGACGCGTTCATATAATAAAGAAGTTATTAATGGAGTAAGAATGTCAAATATGCAACAGAAAGCTTAATGTAATATAACGTTTTAAGTTTTAATATTTATACTATAAATTTTATATTTTACTTTTTTGATTTTTTTTTTATATTTTAATAATATGATTAATATTTTTTTTAAAATTGTATGTCGAAATGTAATTCTATTGGTCTATTAAATATTTCGATTGGTTTTCTTGTAAACGACCAAATTATAATATCATACATACTTACCAGTATTGCTTTTGTATGCCTATTAATATATTATACAATACACTTTGAAAGATTATTTAATATTCATAATCTCTGAGCTTGGTATTAAATGCCGTTTTAGAAATATCTCGTACCTTCATTTCAATTTGATTGAAATTCAGTGCTAAATCTAGATTACTGAAATATTATGGTCTCTCATTGATTTTTCATTTAAATTTCTAGTCAAATAAGACATATATCCTCTAGTCTAATTAAATTCCTTGGAAGGTATTCAAATAAGCAATGGTCATGAACCAATATATGACTTAAAAATATTCCGTTTTCATTTCATTTTTTACCGTTTATCTTAACTATATGCACCTCTGCGTATATTTCAGTAAAAACGGGAATCATATCTTAATTCTTTTAGTAAGCGTGAAATCGTTTTATGAATAATGCTGAAAGACATTAGCTTGTGATATGTCCTGTAATCAGGAACTTTAAAAGAAACTTTACTTTGTTAGTATCCATTACAAGATCTAGATATTTATGTCTTTAATTTAATATACTTTTGATAATGGTGTTATAACGGTTAAAACTATAGTCACAAAAACCGTCTTGTGTTTGAAAGCAAAATCAACATTTTGTATGTTGATTATTTTAAAATTCTTGAAATCGTTTTTATCTGAATTATCGAATTATCTGAATATTAAAGAAGAAACCTTTTCATTACAGCTTTATATTAATTATTAATTTTTCTAATCAAATCGGGCTATGGAATTATAATTTTTTTATTATACAGTTAACATAATTTAATTATTTTTATTATTTGTTCTATTTTTGCTGTAATTTTTATTTAATTTCTTTTACGTTTTGTTTGTATGGTCTCGCCCTATATATCCAATATTGGGTGCCACGATATTTCTTCCCTATCTACACAACTGTACATGCATGTACATACATATATTATTTTGAGGAGTTAAAATAAATTTAATCTTGAAATCCATGCAAAGGCTAATTTGAATCACATTACCATTATTATTGATAATAATAATCCTATTGCATTTAGTTTTGCAAGAATGTACATTTTGTAAATATTATTAAAAAAAATATATAACTGATCTGCAAATATATCGTGAAGAATCATCTTGTTAATATTAATAAGTATCTCTTTGAACACGAAACCCTCGGGATGAAGGACCCTCGAGATAAATTACCCCCGCAAGACTAAATTTGTTATGAGTGTATATTTGTATGTGCAACGTAAGGGCTTATTCTTGGATGTCTTTCCACTATAAAATGGTCTCATGTTTAATGCAAGATAGTGCTGCGACCAACCGCGATATTACGCATTTAGCAACCATTAACTTTATACTTCTTTTCGGTCGGTTACTTCAGCTTAGGCCACCTACTCAGAATTGCGGTGTTGACTTAACTATTGTTGGTAACTGGTAAAAACAGTGAAACAAACCGAGCGTAAATTGTGTTATTTCTATATTACAAAATGTTTCACCACGAGCTACATGAGAAACTAATTTAAGAAATCATCTATGTTCATTGTGGCGATTAAAAATACCACAATTAGTGAATCGCGGTTCATCTGTTCATAATATTTTTGTAAGAAACGTATTATCATCTTGGCAAATGTGATTATACCACAAATAGAAGGCCATTTGATCATTACAAAATTATTATTTTTTACGCTGGTTTTTAATTTTTGTTTAACTTTGTAAAACTAATAATTACAATATTGCTATTATTATAAGCAACTGCAATTGTTTTACTTTATTCTTTTTCATGGCTACCCATTTTTTATTTGTAATAAAATTTAAAATGACTATAACTCACCTATTTTTAAAAATAACTATGTTATATGCCATATTGGATTAAAGAAAAAAAATCTTTTGAATGAGGCCATAGTCAAGTATGGTTTCCATTTAAAAATGTAATTATGATGCAAAATTACGGAAAATAATGGCTGTAAAATTTTTATAATTAAAAAAAAGACCTTTATTGGCATCCCCATATACTTATACATGTATACAAATAACAACAATTCAAAACTAAATATTTAATCCCTATTAACTTGTTTATTACATCCTTCTTCTCCTCTCCCTCTCCCACCCTAATGTCATCACAATCTTTACGCCAGCCCCCTCCTCTCGCATCCACTCCTCTATCCGTCTACTCCCATTCATCCATTCCTCCCGTATCTCCTTACACTCCGCCGCTAAATGACTCCATGTATCTCTCCCACTCCCACACAGCACACACCTACCATACTCTTCGCCCTTCCATATCTTTCTTCCTCTCTCCTCCGAGCCACACCTAGCCCTAGCCATTGCTACCTCCTGCCCTCTGTTTAGTGTACAATTTGCTAGGTACCCAGGTATCTTCCCATGTACCTGCCACCTTTTATAAGAGGGTTTTTTTTCTGATTATTTTTTATTAATCTGCATACAACTATCTAAAACTGCATCTTTTACAGTTTTTTTCTATCTGTTATAATAACCGAGATACTTTTTACTTTTTCTAAAAAAAACTCACCCTGTTTATACTTTGTATATAGGGAATGTTCACCAAAAGCTTTTAAGTTCCAGTTTTTAATGAGAAAACCTTAAGTTTAAATATTCATTTCCATCGGATTATTCGTTTTTCCAGAAATTAGTGGATCCACTAGTTGAGACTTCAAAAAGTATAGCTCCGTTAAAAAAATATTTCTAAAAATTTTCAGGAAAACAATACTTCTTGGGCATATAAAACTAACCTTATAGTCTAAGTAGGTAACGGAATTAATACTTAGATTCTTATACTTTATAAAACAAAATCAAAGTAAACATAGGAACAACAAAATGTATCCAAAACAATGATAGAATTTTCAGGCGTTTTTTAATAAATTAATTTACTAACCTCTTTTTATTGTAATAGTTCAGTTTTAAATTGATAACATTTAAACTATGACTAGTTATTATATTGATTTAATTAGAACATTTAATTGTGAATATTACATATAAGTTAGCCTTATTGTATTTATATAATTATATAATTTATATTAGTACATTATTTAATTTAAAAAAATTTAAATCAATATTTTGAATAACTTATTATATCAATAATAATCAAACAAATATATGGTACATAATCAAAACTTTTCTATTTCGTGTATCAAAATAAAGCATGTTTTAATCTTGTACTATAATTACTTCTACATTACAAACAATGAAGAAACATTAATAAGTTCTTAGTTTTAACTGTTTATAAAATTTTCTTTTTGTAATTCAATTCATAAGCAGGAAATGTTCTTTCTCCAGTGAATGAATCCCCAGTGGACAAAACACTGCTCTTTCAACAAACGTCCGCCAACGTCGTTATAAGCCTTATTAAATATTAAGATATTAATCAGTAGAGATCGGATAAAAAAGCTTAAAAATAGTGAAAAAAAGCACTTAAAAAGGCACAAAATTTAGAGAAAAAAAGCATTAAAAAAGCATAAAAACAGGAAAAAAGCATAAAAACACGAAAAAAAGCACTAAAGAAAAAAAAATTTTAATACGTTACACGTTTATCAACATATTTTACATATAAATTCTTCTTAAAACTAAAATAAACATAATTTCTTTACGCAATATATAATATCATGTAAGTATTTAAAAATTAAATTGTAATTTTGTATACATTTCAAAATAACTAAAATCTAATCATGAAAACAGTAGATCATTAAATGTTGTTCTAGGGGTTTAACTGTAAAAATTATTACTTCTGACGCTCAATAAATTTTTGAAAGTGGAAAAGCTTCTCTTTATTTTAAATTATAGCTGGATCCATTTGAAACTTGCCATTCAAAATCATGTTTAATTTATTTAATATTAAAAATCCTTCATTTGCACCGAATGCTTCTTTCGATATTATTTTGATTTCTTGGCCAATGCGTCCAGGTATTTTCTAAATTGAATCTGCTTTTATAAAGATTTGCCGTTTCGGGAAAGTTGTATATAACCTTATTAAATTCTTCAAAATTGTTCGCATAGTACATCGTAGCATATAGCCAAGTTCCCCCTTTTGTTAGCACTGGTTTATGGGGCAGTAAGATATGAACTAGTAGTAGTAGTAGTAGTGTTAGGCTATCGACCACGTGGTCCTTCCGCCATGTGTCATTTGTGTATTTGTGTGTGTGTAAATGTGCTTGTTACTTTAAAGGATCGCCCCCGTCACTCTAAAGCACCATTAATTGTATCCCAATGGTGAATGGTACCGGTCACCCATCCGACTACTGACCCGAATCAACGTTGCTGCACGTCAGTTCGGGGCCGTAACCGATGCGCCACCACCGGCGTGTAGATATGAACTATTTTTCCATATTTAATTAAATCTACAAATGGAAATATCATTCTTATGTTATAGTTTCAGAAATTCGTTTCTATCCATGTGCTAAACTTGTACAAAATGCATTATTAGTAAAATTTTGTAACTTGGTATTGTCTACGGCAAAAATAAGCTCGTCAGTCCATCATTTATGAATTTTGCTATAATGTTATTATAAGTTTTCTTCAATTCTTTTGTATATATCAAAATACTATTGGTCGAATTGTCTTCATGTTAAAATCCTATTATTAAATTAAACAAGCGTCTGTGGTTTCATCCACACCAAACCACATATAATGATTGTTAATAATATCTTTAATTTTTTGTATGGTTTCATAGGTCGCAAGAGCTACATATTTTTTTCTCGGGAATGCGCATTTTACAATATAATCGCAAGAAAGATTTAAATGCATTATTTTTTAATTTGCCTAAAGGGATATTCGAATGTAAAAGTATTTTGCACAAATGTGAATTTAATTTAAATTGTCCATCGTTTGTTAAAGCTTTGAACTTTTTCAAACGTTCTTGATGTAGTGTTGTTATAACATATTTTACATACAAGTCTTGACTAGTTAGGATGCAGTTGGGAACTAAAATAAAACACACTATTTTTAAACATGCCTTACAAAATAATGTATTTTCACTTATTAATTCTGGATAGTCTCTAATTAATTCTTGTATTGTGGTTTTCACCTTTTGCATTACGGGTTAAATATACATGTGAATTATATAATTTATCTGTGATTCCCCAGGTTAATACGATTCACGCAGATAGTAATTTTTGATAAATAAGCAAAGTTTTTGGAATGTCAATTCAATAGTTTATGAATGCGAGTTTGAATATGAAAATTAACGAAAACGGTAAGTATGCGCCAGTCGTCCCATTCGTATTTTTGCCGAGAGTAGGAAATTGATACGGTTGCAGAACACCTGATTATTAGCTATCACTTAAATTTGTTGACATTTAATACTTACTGGGGCCCCTGTTTGGGCCTAGTTGAACGACGTATACATCCGGAATATCATAGGTGTGATTCCTATGAAGCGTTCGTCTGTATTATCTGAATAATGAGACGGTCTATTATATCTACTTATTTATAAACGAATCCATTGTAAATTGGTAATTTGTACTAATATTTATTAATAATAAAATTCATTATAATTATTGTATCATATTATGACGATTTTAAACAATTATGTTGTCAAAAGACACGAAGAAAATATGTAATACAAATATAATCTATAAATGATGAGATACAGATTTATACGAAAATTGTCCATATTAGCATATTAATTTAATATCAGCGTGAAATTATATTAACTTTTTTTTAAATATTTAGGAACATGTTCCAAATAAGCATCAGAATCTAAAAAGAGCATGAAAATAAGCATAAAAAGTCAAAATAAGCACAAAAAGTCAAAATAAGCAAAAAAGCAAAAAAACTTAGCGCTAAGTAATCACATTCTTCAAGATTCGTACAGATATTAAGAATTTTTTTCGATGCTATAAATATTATGGATAAGCATAATGCTAGAAATCCGCTCTCTATTAATCAGAAATTGTCACAATACAGCTAATCCACCGAATCAATAAGCGATTTGAAATTTAATGCTCCACGTTGGTATTATTTTAATGCAAAAATTTGGGGCGGAGGTAACACGCTTGTTTGAAATTTGGCGCGAACAACAAAATAATTGTTGAATAAACATAAAAACTGACTAATAATATATGCACCTGACGGAATATTAAAAAAAATGTCATCCAATTAATGAATTAATTCATTTTAGTTGCACAGATTAGTACTTAGCTTGAGAGAACCGTAGGAATTTTTATGGGTCCTCCCTCAGTGGCCAGTTCTTTGTAGCCTCTTCCCGGTTCAGCAGGATTTATTTACATGAAAAGAGATAACAAATTTTAAAGTATGAGTACTGAAAATGAGGGACAGGGAAGGACAAAAGAATATAGAAAAGGATAGGAAATGACAGGATAGGAGAAGATAGGAAAGGAAAGGACAGAATAGGATAGAAGAGGAGAGGAGCAGTCCTTCCCTAACAATTCCTGTCCTTTTCCGTCCTTTCTTGTCCTCACATGAAAGCGCTAAGTGACAATGAATTGATACGTGGAATTTATTATACAGATGGAAAACCATTTAATTTTTCTAGGAACAGTAATAATCAAATTTGTTTGAAAACTTCTTATAAATTTGCTTAACAAATTCCGTTCTGTGTGGGGCGTATACGAACCCTACTGCACTTTCCGTTCAGGCCACTTGGAATATTCATTGAAAACCAAAGAAATAAAAATTAACATGTGGTGATGGTTGTCCAGGCAAGTCTTATTTATGTCTACTATGTTTCAAAAATTTCTTTAAAAATTTCCGTGGCACGGAACGCATTAAGTACTTGTACAATGAACATTAAAACACATAACAACAACTGATAAGCAGCTACTACTTCAAAAAATTATATAATAATAATAATATAATTTTTGTGCAATATAAGTACTGTATTCGTTTTATCAATTAACGCTTTTGAAATATCTAATAGCAAAACATGCAATTTCTTTATTGTCAAAAGCAAATAGGATTACACTTTATTTATTGAAATAGAACAGTGTCTCTATACATTTACCACGATTGGACTTTTAAAAGCCAACTAATCGATACGACACTCTAGTTAGGTTTTTCTGGGATATGCATGGGTAATAAAAAATGCATATATGGATATTTGTCATTTCAAGCACTTACTCTATCACAAGCCCTCAAGTTTGCACCATAGTGCACACAAAGCCATTGTTATGGCATTTGTTTACTTCTGACACCAATCTTATACTTTTTAAGTATCCACGAATGTCACAACACAAAATGTTTTACGACGTCGTTACTTTCGTTGCAACAATGAAGCGGAGAGGAGAGCACGGGGTCTTTTTATTATTAATTGTTCCTTTACTGCGATTCTACTGATTTATTTTTAAATAACAAAAATCAATGACAATAATTAAACAATTTGATGTTGATCGTAAGAGATCCGAACTTACTCTGATTTACAATATTACAAATAATAATTCGCTGTTGAAAAAAAAAAGGCGTGGCAAAAACATTTGAATAATCGTATTCGGGGTCGTCAGCAGCAGGGCGGAACGATGATAATTATTAACGAATAGAATTTTGAAGAGTGTTATGAAGAGAAAGTTACACGAGGCGATCAAAAGTTGAGGTACATCAAGATTTGATCGGCCAACTATGGTATTTTTCCGGATGTGAATAATTATGTCTGTTTGCTACTTTAGCGAAATTATCATTGTTTGCCTAATAATTCTGGCGACGGAATACATTTACTATTTGCATAAAGATGAAATATATAGTGGTAAATAACAATTAAATCTAAAGAATGTTTATCGGTGGAGTAAATATACGGTGAACTCGCAAACACGATAACATATACAGGGTGTGCACGTAAAACTGAGGTCGCGCACTCACTGTTGCACAGGTGGTTCACTTAATCAAGGATGATCTTAATAGATTTATAACACCTCCCCTCCTAGAGTGAAGCTGGCGGTAAGACGGCTGCTTCATTGGTCGTCATAAAGATGAGGAGTTCTGGAACGGCTTCTGGGTAGAGGGATTTCCTCTGAGGAGTAGACGCGTTCTGGTGTTGTTCGATCTCTATGATGTAAAGGTGTTGAAGATACAGGTGGTTCTTCAACTTCTTTGATGGGTGGTAGTTCATTCATGGAGACGTTGGTTGTGGCGGTTGGTTCATTCCTGTTTTGACATTGGTTGTAAATTGTTACAAGACATCCGGGATTATTGATGGTAGCACACCGACATGTTCTTGAGAGTAGTTGAAAGAGGCCAATGTACTTGAAGATTTTGTAGGCAATTAGTAATCCAATAATTCCGACTATAACGGATATTGCAGATGTGAACCAATTATGGTAGGCCGTCACTGGACTTCTATGAAGATAATTGTTGATTTCTTCATGAAGGTCGTCTAGTTTATGGGATGAAACTCGTAAGTCATCTAATCGAATATTGGTGAAATGGATTGGTTGCAGGTAAAACGTGTCTAATGATGGGTCGAGTTTTTCCAATTGGCAGCAGTCGTCTTCGATTATAGGAACAGATGGAATGATGTTCTCGAATTCGGACTGGAACTTGGAGGTAGCTGTTAATTGAATATCTTTGGAATATGCTCTGCAGTTGTCGTCGAGGCTAAGTATTCCAACACCGTCGATAACGTTGTCGTGGATTGTTTCATCGGGACAGATAGATGTAATCTTCTCAGGCGTAGACAAGATGTAAATCCATTGATTACTGGTCTCCAGCTGGTGGTAGGTTCTAATTGGTCCTCTAATGGTTCTCACGTCACAGGATTCTGGTACTTTTTTCGAGTACGTGGTTATCATTATGACTTCGCATTTCGAATGATCTAGTGTCGAATAGACAACTTGGTTTGCACATAAATATTCGTGAGAAGTTATTCTCATACACTCGTTTAAGCTACTTAATTGCACATACTGAGCTTTATTTTCAGATAAGGCAAGGTACGAAGTTTGTTATTCATATAAAATGCTGAGATTTTGCTAATTTCGATTAGTTTAATCGCGTTTTGTTCATCTAACGTGAAGGGAAAAGACTTTCCTTCCGTGAGTGAGTTAACGTTTTTTTTCAAATTATTAATCAGCTGCACAGGCGTCATTACTGAGGGATGAATAATGTCTTGCTTCGCAAAGAGCACGGCATTGATCAAAACGTCATATTCTTCGCTTAGTTCGTTAACTAAGTATGTCAATAAGTTGATATTATTATTAGCTATATTAAGTTTTCTTAAGTTCGTTGTACTGTTGTTTATCGATAATACAAGGTTGTTGTATTTTTGTATGTTTTTGTTGAAAATGTCTTCGTTGATTTTAAGCGTTGCTACTGATTCGTTGAAATTCAAGATAGTGGATTTAATCACTTGAATTTGATCTTTCATTATGAATTGAGTTTCGCGATCGTTTGTTTGGCTTTGTTCCAAAATATTATTAAAATATCCTGCGTCGTTAGCGTCTAATGACCCTGTTAACCATTTCCAGGCGGTTCCGAGACCATTGAACATGCCGCGTTTTATTCGGTCTGGTTTTTGGTTTATCAAATGCTTTACGATCGTTCTTTAAGTCGGACAACGTTAATTTGGCTCTTGACGAAGTTTAATGCTTGTTTGCAGGCAGTTGTTTCCGTTTCTAGTCCTTGTATTTCGCATAATGTTTGGGTTTTAAGAAGTTGTTTGTTGACAAATTTAAATTTCGTGCCATAAAATGAAATGTTTATAAATGACAGTACATTCCAGGAATCGGAGTAAAATTTCGATTGTCCTAGGTGTTCGTAAAAGATTCCGCTCGAGTTGGTTATTGACGTTATTGTGCATCCTTGCGTGATGTCGACACATCCGCATCTGAAACGAGATGGGCTTGTTTTAGTCTATTTAAATGAACTGTTACGTGTCGTCTTTTAATTTTAATGGTTGCGCTCGGCGGATTTATTGATATAATTTTATATGGACCTTTCCAATCAGCGCAAAGTTTTTTATTTTTTCTTAATTTGGTGGTTTCGTCTTTTAGAAAAACGTTATCATTTATTTTAAATTGTCTTTCTTTTGAGTTTATGTCGTAATTAATTTTTGATTTTTCTTTATTTTCAATTATGTTGTTACGGGCTATTTGATGACTTTTTAATAGTTTATATTTTAGTTGTTCTAGGTAGTCATCATATGAATATTTGAATTCTGGTTCGTCTTTTAATGAAGATGGGATTATCGGTTTATGTCCGAAAACTAATTCGTAAGGACTGAATTTAGTTGAGGTATGAATTGAAGTGTTGTATGTAAAAGTTGCGAATTTAAGAAGTTCATCCCAATTTGTTTGATCTTCATTAATATAATTTCTAAGGTACTCTTTAAGTGTAGAGTGAGAACGTTCTAAGGCTCCATTCGTTTGAGGATGGTATGCAGATGAGGTTAGATGTTTGATTTGAAAGAGTTTATTTACTTCTTTGATCAAGTTCGACATGAAATCAGTGCCTTGGTCCGTAAGGATCGTTTTAGGAATACCGAAACTGGTTATTGTTTCGACTAGTTTATCGGCTACTGTTTCTGCGACATGATTCGGGATTGGATGAGCAAACGAATATTTAGTTAAATCATCTTGCATAGTTAAGATAAATTTGTTTCCATTTTCGCTAAGAGGTAATGGACCTACGATATCTAGAGCTAGGCGTTCGAAAGGTTGCGTCGATGTTGACGTAATTTCCATCGGTACTCTAATATTTTTCCTAAGTTTTTTATTTGTTTGACACTTAACACATATTTTAATGTATGATTTTATATCTTTGGACATATTTTCCCATTTATATATTAATTTAATTCTGTGATACATTTTATAAAATCCTTGATGACCTCCTGTCGGAGTGTCGTGATATTCTCTCAATATTGTTTGTATTTCGTCAGCGGGAGGACATTTTAATGCAATTGTACAAATATTAATTCGAATTTGTTCATTGCGGAAAATATAATTGACGATAAGGGAAACTCTTTGGAAATCTATATTGATCTAGCGGATTCGGAATGGTAATTTCTTTTATACCGTCCTTGATGAGAGAATGTTTGAAATTTTGAATGCTGTAGAATAAGTCGCTGTATTTGATTTTATCATAATGGTTAAGTTTTATGAATGACACATACGTATTTCTGTCTCTATCTGATATTTTGATGTTCGAATAGATTTCGTGTTGTTTGATCGTATTCGCGTTAGTGAATGAACTAGCAACTTCGGATTCATGCAGTTCGGTTGAAACGAAGTATGCGATGTCACCTTTTGTTTCGGTTATTGGTATATGGGTTTCATTTACATTAATGTTATCGCATTTTAATGACATTTGGTGAAATTTATAGAAATCTGTGAACGATTCAATTTCTGTATTAACATTGTATACGTTAGGTTTTATTCGGGATTGACAATCGGCGTTTGCATTGATTTTACCTGGTTTGTATACGATTTCGTAATCGTATTCTTCGAGTTTTAATCGCCATCTGATTAGTTTTGATCCTAGGTCTTTTACAGAAAATAACCAGGTGAGTGGTCGATGGTCGGTAACTATTTTGAATTTACGACCGTATAAATAAGGTCGATAGTGTTTTGTGGCCCAGATAATGGCTAATAATTCGCGTTCTATTGTTGAGTAGTTGGCTTCTGCCTTGTTTAAGGTACGTGACGTGTATGCAATCGGCAAATCTTCGCCTATTTTACCTTGCGATAAGATTGCGCCTATTGCGAAATTAGAAGCGTCCGTCGTAAGAACGAACTCGCGATTGAAATCGGGGTATTGGAGTATTGGTTCTGTAATTAGTTTATTTCGCAATATGTCAAAAGATTGTTGTTGTTCATTTGTCCATACAAATGGTTCGTCCTTTTTTAACAATTTTGTGAGTGGTTTAGTGAGTCCTAAGAAATTTTCGATGAATTTCCTATAATAACCTATCAATCCTAAGAATGATCGAATATCTTTTGGATTTTGCGGAATGGGGAATTGATTGATAATTGACACCTTTGCGCATGAATTCGCATTTATCTGGTTGTAGTTTTAAGTTATTTGAACGGAGTCTGTTAAACACAGCTCTTAATTTATTTTCGTGATCTTTAATTGAAGTGGCATATATGACTATATCGTCCAGGTAGACGAAACATTGCAGGCCTTGTAAACCTGTCAATACGCTGTTCATTAAGCGTTGAAAGGTAGCTGGGGCATTTTTTAGACCAAATGTCATACGTGTGAATTCGTAGTGGCCTAAAGGGGTCGAGAAAGCGGTCTTTGCACAGTCCTCCGGTTTTGTGGAGATCTGGTGAAATCCGGAAGCAAGGTCTAGAGTTGTAAAGTAGGTAGAGTGACTTAACTGATCTAGGATATCTGCTATATTTGGCAGTGGATAGGCGTCGCCGACGGTTACATTGTTTAATTTTCTGTAATCAACTACGACTCGCCATTTTATTTTACCTGAGGAATCTAGCTTTTCCGGCTCTACCCACAAAGGAGCAGACCACGGGGATACCGAAGGTTTTATGATACCTTGTTAAAGCATTTTTTCTATTTGTCGTGTTACTTCGACTGCATGAACTTGTGGTGGATACCTGTATGTTTTTGTGGAAATAGGTATTTCCGAATTAACGGGGATTTGATGCTCAATTGCATGGGTACAGGTGAGTTTATCGCCTTCTAAATGAAAAATGTCACTGAACTCGTTACAAATTTGGAATAGTGATTTTTGCTCTTCAGCGTTTAAATGTTCGCTTCGAATTGTTTCTGTTACCTTTTTGTAAGAATTTTCCGATCGGGGATCGTTTAATAAGAAAGAACTATTTGAAATTGGTTCGAGCTTAATAGGTGGTTTTGTTAATTCTACTTTGGAATTTGAAGTGTTTAATATGGTTGCGTAAGCCCTTGAATTTGCGTTAACCTTAGTGATTGCTTTGCACAAATAGACTGAGTCATTGATTTTTATATCCGGGATAACACCTTCTTTTATTTCAGGGTTAATGATCTGAATTTCAATTAATGTCTCGCTACGAGGCATCAATATTTGATTAGAAGTTTTTGACGGATTTATATGAAACAGTGGCATGGATGTTGAATTATTATTAATCGATTTGTCTTTGAAATTAATTATTGAATTTGTCATTTTTAAATAATCTAGTCCTAGAATTCCGTCGTACGGTATATTCGTTTGTTGTGATATGACATAAAATTTATGGGGACTATCGTTAATAAAGAGATTTGTTGTACCTAGTGTGTCGTTAACGTTATCTTTGTTTACGCCGGTGATTTTAATTTGGTCATTTTTATTTAAATGGAATTTGGGTTTTAAGCTTTGCGCTTTAATGATTGATATGCTTGCACCGGTGTCAACTAGTAATTTCAGAAAGCCTGTTTTAGAGAGCTTTGATTCGATTTGAACATACGACAGCGGGTTGCACGAAATCATGACGAATGTTGGGCATTGTATTGTTTTTTCCTACATTCGTCTATCGTATGACCTTTGTTTTTACAATATTTGCAAAACTTTATGTTGAAAGGTTTTGAGTGCGACGCGTCGGAATTTTGAAATGAATTTGCCGTAATTTGATTTATTTGCGATTTTGGTTTTTTGAAACAATTGCTTAATAATTAATTAATAATTGTGACCGTTCTTTTTGCAAAATGTGCAATATTTTGATTTATCACTAACTGATTTTTTAAATGGTTGTTTGGAATACATGTTTTGAATTTGTTCTTCGTTTAGTGCGTACGAAATCGCTTCGTTTTAAATTTTTCGGGTCCCGTGTTCTTAATTGATTTGAAATTTCGGGGACACAATAATATACAAGTCTATTTAGCGCTATTAAATTTAACATGCTAATTTGACCGCTAAGGTCGTGTGATATAAGACAATTTTGTTGAACTGCATTGATTGCTCTTTTTAAAGTGGTTTCGATTCTGATTGAATATTGTTGAATCGATTCGTTTGGAAATTGTTGTAAACCTGTGAGTTCATTAATAATTTGAGCGTAATGCTTTTTGTCTTGATACATTGTTTTCAAGAATTCTTTGAGATTTTCCCATTCACTGAATGTGCGATTAATACATGCGGTTTTAGCTTTACCTCTAATTTGCGTTTGAACAAAACTTAATAAAAGCGGCTTTTGAGAGTGAGTAGCTAATCTGAATGCATGATTGCAATCTGTTAAAAATGAATTTAATTCATCTCGGTTCCCATCGAAAGGGTGAATGAATTTGAAAAGTGTTGAGATAGGAATTGTTTCGCGATTTGGACTATGATTCCGGACAGTAGTCGGAGCGTCCGATTGAACATTTGCATTTATTTCGGTGGATGAGTTTGCCATTTTTTGAATATATTATTGCTCAATATGAAACAACTAAGTCACTTACAGAATGCAGAGTATTAGAATTTTCATGGATGTTGACGTATCCCCGCTTCGTTGACGGCTTCTGGGAGTCGTCCTTCTCTTGGCGGCGGCTTGGAGTTCACGTGTTGTTGAAGGGAGTTGCGGTTTCGAATAGCAGCAAAGTATTGGCATACACCAGCACGGCGATGATCTTCGTCGATAAGCTGTCTTGCTATCCCACTTCTGACACCAATTTGTTATGGCATTTGTTTACTTCTGACACCAATCTTGGTTATGCTCGTACAATTGATATTTTTTAAGTATCCACGAATGTCACAACACAAAATGTTTTACGACGTCGTTACTTTCGTTGCAACAATGACGCGGAGAGGAGAGCACGCGGTCTTTTTTTATTATTAATTGTTCCTTTACTGCGATTCTACTGATTTATTTTTAAATAACAAAAATCAATGACAATAATTAAACAATTTGATGTTGATCGTAAGAGATCCGAACTTACTCTGATTTACAATATTATAAATAATAATTAGCTGTTGAAAAAAAAGGCGTGGCAAAAACATTTGAATAATCGTATTCGGGGTCGTCGGCAGCAGGTCGGAACGATGATAATTATTAACGAATAGAATTTTGAAGAGTGTTATGAAGAGAAAGTTACACGAGGCGATCAAAGGTTGAGGTACATCAAGATTTGATCGGCCAACTATGGTATTTTTCCGGATGTGAATAATTATGTCTGTTTGCTACTTTAGCGAAATTATCATTGTTTGCCTAATAATTCTGGCGACGGAATACATGTACTATTTGCATAAAGATGAAATATATAGTGGTAAATAACAATTAAATCTAAAGAATGTTTATCGGTGGAGTAAATATACGGTGAACTCGCAAACACGATAACATATACAGGGTGTGTACGTAAAACTGAGGTCGCGCACTCACTGTTGCACATGTGGTTCACTTAATCAAGGATGATCTTGATAGATTTATAACACCATGCATACCTGAAAGACCTAAGTGGATATTTATTTACTTTAACATATTATATAAATTTCCATCCCAACTAAAAGATGTTTTTAAGCATTTTTAAACTTTAAATTGAAATACGGAGAGCAAATATTGTTAAAAATTGTGAAGAATGTCAAAATAGGCAACTTTTAAAGATTATTTCGAAATTTCATTAGCTCTGACGATACAGATGACTAGAATCTGAAGTATAATCTGTCATTTTCATATTTCATAATTTTCACGTTTCAAATGTCAGTATTATTTAATCCTGCAGAACGCCCGAGGAACATTTAATATATTATTTAAATTGAAAATACACAGTGGAAGTATAAATATAAACAACTATTAAACGAATACCATCAAATCGGTAAAAGAAACATTATTGGCACATCATTTCATAAAACATGAAAAGTCTACCTGTGTCCGCAGTATCTCAAAAACTGATACAGAAATTAATATGAAGCCTTAAACATAAGCTTATTTGACAATCTAAAGACAATTCATTTGTTTACCTAAATAGTTTTTTGTTTTTATCTGTTTACTTTTTAAATTATATTAATCATAAATATTTCACTACAAAAATATTAATTAAGATAATAAAGAAATAGACACGTTTTTTTAAATTATTAAGTATTGTCATTTTTGTCTATAATTGTGAAATAATAATAGTTGCAATAGATTCTAAAGAATGTCAAATTTAAAGTGATAGTTTTGACTCTTCAAACGTCAGTATCATCAAGAAAACGCTCGATGTACATTTAAATTTAAAAAACTTGCCTGTGCAACTATAATTAACTATTATTCTAATAGTCTAAAATAGGAGAAAGTGATGGTCACGTCACCTCTATATTTATTTTAGTTCAGGGGCATATCTCTTGATTTGATGCATTTGTTTCTACAAAACAATTTAAGAATCACGACCAAATGGAGCAGAAGGTTAAATCACTCAAATACATCAAATCAAGAATCAGTCATGCCAGTTCTTATAGTTCTGGGGTATAGCTCTTGATTTGCTACATTTGTTTAATAAAATTTAAGGATCACGTCTAAATGCAGCAGAAAAATTGTTAAATTACAGAAATACATCAAATTAAGAATCAGTCAACTGACAGCATAGGGGCATAATTCTTAATTTGCTGCATTTGTTTATGGAGCAGAATGTTAGGTTAATAGCTCAAATTCATCAAATCAAGAATCAGTCTCATTTTTTTAGTTCTGGCGAATAATTTTTAATGTGCTGCATTATTTTATACAATACAATTTAAGAACAATGTTTAAATCGAGCAGAAAGTTAAATCACTCAAATTCATCAAAAGTTGCATAACTATTGATTTGCTGCATTTGTTTATACAATACAATTTAAGATACATGTCGGAATGAAGCAGACGGTTAAATCACTCAAATACATTAAATCAAGAATTAGTCAGTCATCCCATTTTTTTTTTGTTCTGGGGCATAAGAGCCCATTCAGACAGAGCCAATTCATGGCGCCACAGACGAAGCGCTACAGACTAAAGTCAGGACCAGCATGACTTTTATTTGTATTGAATTACACCAAATAATGGTTATTGAAGAAAATTTGCATTTGGCAAAGTAAAATAAGAAACAAGGCGTATTGGTTTCTATGAATATTTATTTCTGCACTGAGATAACTTTTTTTAAACACGTATTTGCTCTTTTGTTCTTATCTGCATCCCTTAAGTGCTGCATAGTGACACCACAGGCGCAACCACTACTCGCTTCTGAAGCGGTCACTAAAAAATGATTCTTTACTTTGCCAGCAGTCGCGCCAATTTTCATGGCTGCCATTCGCGAACTGCTAGAACCGTTCGTGGTGCAACTTTTTCTATGGCGTGGCTGCGTGTGAATATTATCATTTACTTACAGCCTTCGCCACTTGCAGCGCTCCTCTGTAGCGCCACGAAGTGGCTTTGTGTGAATGGGCCCTATCTCTTGATTTACTGCATTTGTTTATACAATATATTTTAAGGACAACGTCTAAACTAAGAAGAAGAAGAAAGTTAAATAACTTAAATACATCAAATCAAGAGTTAGTTAATTAACCTATTATTACCCTCTGTTGCGTATCAAATTATATTTAGTTAATTTATAACATTTTTGTAGGAATCACCGACCCACGTGGAAGTGGTTCGAACCTAGGCAACTTGAGATATTGATGTGTAGCGAGTCTGAGGAGAAACAATAATAGTCTTGGATAGGAATTAGGAATAATACACTTGTTTTGTTTCATATATTTACTTTCAGTTTCCTGACACGTGTTTCGGCGATTGCTCGCCATTCTCAAAGGAGTATAAAAATTAATCTAAGGAGTACAGAAGTGTTCACTGGTATATATACGTGGGTTTACAATAAGCGCGTCGTTTAAGATAAGAGGATTATGATTAGTCGGTTACTTCTAAAAGGGATCCAGGGATTATGAGATTGGTACCTGCCGAGATTTCCAGGTGATTGTTAATTATATTTTTCCCGAATTTTGTCGCTCGTTTAATCTCTAATGCTTCTAAAATGTTAAGTCTTAATCCTTTTGTACAGTTGTGGAGTGGAGTAATTTTATCTATCATATGATGGTTGATGGTACAATGTTCCGAAATGCCTGTCAAGAGGTTTTTGTTTTCAATAGATTTCATGTGTTCTTTAAGTCTAGTGTGAAGAACACATGAAATCTATTGAAAACAAAAACCTCTTGACAGGCATTTCGGAACATTGTACCATCAACCATCATATGATAGATAAAATTACTCCACTCCACAACTGTACAAAAGGATTAAGACTTAACATTTTAGAAGCATTAGAGATTAAACGAGCGACAAAATTCGGGAAAAATATAATTAACAATCACCTGGAAATCTCGGCAGGTACCAATCTCATAATCCCTGGATCCCTTTTAGAAGTAACCGACTAATCATAATCCTCTTATCTTAAACGACGCGCTTATTGTAAACCCACGTATATATACCAGTGAACACTTCTGTACTCCTTAGATTAATTTTTATACTCCTTTGAGAATGGCGAGCAATCGCCGAAACACGTGTCAGGAAACTGAAAGTAAATATATGAAACAAAACAAGTGTATTATTCCTAATTCCTATCCAGTGAGTTATATGTTTCATCAAGAGTGTAGCAAAGAAAGTATCAATCAAATAATAGTCTTGTTCGCAAGCTAACAGTACGATTAAATGAGTAACAGATTTCTTCAGCGACTTTTATACGAATCGATGAACTTGGTGTGACCAGAAACACTAGCAAAGCAGCAATATTTCGTTTAGCATTAGATTTGTTTAGTGGTAATGCATTGATTTGGTATGGAGTTAAACGGCAATCGATTTCGAACTGTGATGAATTAGTGACAGTTTCAGTCGACTGATTACAATGATCGATTGTTTGACAAAATAAAATGTAGAAGACAAGGACCTCATGAGGATATTGGAATATTTGTGTCGGTGATGCGGAATATATTTTCTAGACCTACTGTTCACGTTAATTAGTCTACTAGATCACAAATCGTTTTAAAATATCTGCATCCTATATACCAAGGCGCACTATAGTCAATTGACGTTAAATCCTTCTTAGATCTTCTGGTTTGTAAATTAGAGGCAAGTAAAAAATTAGAAAATTATATTTTACCACCACGTAGTAATCGAGTATTGGAACCTTATCATACGTTAATATGGAGTCTTCTCCAGCATGTAGTTCTGTAAAATTCCCTGGATATTTTCCTATTTTTATTTATTTTTATTGCTATCTAATTCCTCTTCAGTTTCTCCACTCATAACATTATTTGCTCCTATTCTTTCTCTTGTTGGGTGCTTTAATTTTCATTATTATTTAACAGTTCTTCGAAGTATTTTCGCGCGTTGAGTCTGATTCCTGACCATCCGCGATCAAGCGTTTGTCGGTCCGGGTCAACCCCTCGGAGACCGCAAACACTCACTTTTTCTATACCGAGTATGTACGCCTTCATAGATTCTGCTCTCGCCTAAACTCATGTTGTTTACAAGTTAAAATAAAATGTATCAGTGTGAATACTGACCCATTAACAACTACTTTGAGTTACTCAATGCTTTTATAAAATGTAAATCATCTTTTTGCCTCATTATTTGTTATACAATTGATTGCTCTTTGGCATTTTAAATATGTATGAATCCATAACAGGGGGTAGTTGATTTAAGTCACCTACACAAATTACTGAAATTCCTCCAAACGTTGTGTTTTGTCCCATTATTTGCTTATGTATAATATCGACACGATTAAATAAAGTACTGCCCACCATTTATATTTCATCAATAATCAATAATTTCAAGTTTGAAAGTTTCTCTCTAATTGTATTAGCAACATCATTAGAAAGTTCAGGCATGCAACCTGCAACTGATAGAGCAAATTCAGTATGTTCACCATTCACCATTTATCATGAAAGCTGCTTTACCTGATGGGGCACATAGAAGTACTACCATTTTGTCTTTATGTCTACCAGGAATGCTGTCAAAATAATGCGCAACTAATTGGTATAAACAGTTTATAACTCTACTTTCTCCCAACCCTGCTGAGCCACTCAGAAATATTTTATACGGTTCTGTTTGAGTTATTAAACATTCTAAAACATGCATAACGAATTATTTCTGCAAGGTTTTTTAACTAAATTAAGCATTCCTTCTACAGATATACGTTGTGAACATGTAAATCTTGTTGCACATTTATTTTCTCTTCGGTTGGTTCCTTCTTGTACTGCGATATCAATTTCTTGTTCAAGAGGAATTTTGTCTTCAATGTAAATTTTAATTTCCTCATCATCAATTTCAATCATCATTCAAAATTGAATATTTTTGAGGATTTTGATCTATTATTTGACGCTGAAAATTATATTTTGATTCACAATTTTGATTTTCAGTTTCATTATATTCATTTCTCCATGGGAAAAATAATAAAAGTTATTCTCGATAATAATTTGTTGGATCTTGTATTAACTTGTACCTTCGGTATCTAATTATTGTTGGATCTTTTCGAACTCTAATTTCTATAGTTTCTCGTTCTTTTCCCACTGCATCGTCATTTACCTCATCTTTAGATGTCTTTTGTGAATAAATTGATACGAAATCTGCCAAGCACACATTTTCTGCAAATAATGGTCGTTTACTGTATTTTATAAAAATAGAATCCATAAATATATCTGTTGATTCACTGTTCAGTCTTTTCAGGTCAGTGTTTGACTTCAACATCATTTCACGTTCATTTATAGGACTGGTATTTATGAATGTGGATTGTCTGCTCATTTTTGATAATAGTAATGATAGTACATGATATGCAGCTTCATGTGCAGACATTAAGTTGCTGTTTAGAAAAACATTTACAATTTTTGAAAACTTTTCTTTAATACTTTTGTTGCCATTTTCTATATCGGAAGATGCATCGCGTAATAATTTAGACAAGCCCTTTTCCATGTTTGCAACGTAATTTATTATGTATGAAGCTAATCCATACTCTTCAACTATTATATATTGAATATCAATATCCATATTAGATTCAAAAAGGTCCAATGTCTTTGTTGTAACAATTTATGCCTACCTCTGAACTTGTATGTTTTAAAAATACCTGAGTACGCTCTAATGGAAACCTCAAAGCTAATAAAAGCTAATATATATTCTGACTCAGTTAATTATAAATTAAACAATATATCATCAAAAAAAACGTATTGTTCCTTTAAGTAATAATGTTGCATTAATTTTCTAATTTTTAGTAGAGTTTGCTTGAAATTTTCACTTTATACTTTCCCTATATACGAACTATAGGGGAAGTATTGTTTTCGTGGTTTTTTTTGCGGAAATATCCGTTTTGAGGTCCCCTGAATCCATTACACTAATTTCTGGAAAAAAAAATGTGTCTGTGTATGTGTCTGTCTGTCCGTGGGCGCTGTATCTCAAAAACTAATGATCCGATTGAGATGAAACTTTAAACTTAAGGTTTTATCGTTCAAAACTGGAACTGAAAAGCTTTTGGTGAACATTCATAGACAGAAAATGGATGTTTACTCAAGGCATTTTTTTGTTTTTTCGTGATAATAAAAAACTCAACAAGTTTTATACAAATATATTTTTCATAAAATTCTTAGGTATTGAGAAAAAAAATTGAAAATTTTGACATTTTTTGCCGATTGTTAATAAACTATTAGAGTTACGTGAAACTTTTATTACAAATAATTGTAGACAATTTAAAAATGAACAAATCATAAAGAATAGCCTTTTCGCGTAAACCGCATAGTTTTTGAGTAAAATATAGGGAAAGTACTATGATGGTCACAACACCATTTTTTCAGTTTCTAATAAAGGTTCTAAAATCATTGTTCTTGGCACGGCAGAAAGAAGGTAATTAAATCTCCATTTTTGTTTATTCCTTTTCCCTTTATGGCAGGTATGACTATGTCTATGCTTTTGTATTGTAATATATGGATTAACAACCAGCACGAACTAATCAATACGGACAACATAATTACCGCCGGAATTTCCATATAATTAGCCATAATCCTTCACCTATATATAACGCCACACTTTCATTTTAAATTTAGTTTTAACTTTGAGAATGATCCGTAAGGACCGAAACACGTGTCAGTTCTATTATTACTTCTCCCAATAAGGGAATCTATATAATTACTGTTTAAAACATTAGCTGCACTAAATTTACTATTTATTTTGCTTTTCCTTAAACATATATTTATACTAGATATGCAAGACATTTCCTATTTTTTGGCCATGTATAATATTCGTGTTGTAATGCCTGACCTACGGTCTTGTCGTCTACATTCAGATTTAATTCTGTCACTCTATAAAAAGTTCGCTCCAGCTCCAAATGTATAACCTCCAAATATGGTTGGAAATGAAAGTTCCTCTATATCAACAATTATATGCCAAGGGACCTGCTTTTTACCTTGGCCTGGAGCAGTTATACAAATTTCTTTATTTATTTGTAGATTTGAATCTAGTATCAGGACATCTTCATCAATGTCTAACTTCTCATCAGAGTTATCTTCATCAGTATTTTCCTCATTTTCACAATTTTTATCATTTAATATTTCAATGATATGATCATCTTTAGATTCCTCACAGTTATCAAAATCTTTTTCATCATTAATAAAATCAACAGTCACTTGAAAATTATTTTCGTACTGCAACAAATATTTTTCATCAATTTGAATTTTATTTATTCTTGTAAAGCGGTGTACTCAATAAATATTTTAATGCTTCCAATACAACAGCTGGTCTAATTGTTTCAAACATATAGTCACTTTTGCGAAGCATGAGTCTTTTCAACTTTAATTGAATTGTTGCCATGTTATCAAAATTTCTAGGTAAAACATGAAGAATATCATTAATTTCAAGTGGTACGTTTACTACACTTATTTTAAACCTAATTGTGGGTTAAGGGCATAGAATTTCAATGGCCTTATTTGCATAAAATTTATATATGGAGACACCATTCTTTTTTTGGGAGGAGACAATTTCTTTAGACACTCTGGAATTTTTGAGAATTTTAAATTGATACTCGTGGCTAGTTTTGCTATATTCCTTTTGATATGTACCGAAGACAAGTTCGACAAACATGCTGAGAAGTTGTATTAAATATTTTGTCATAAAAACCATCCTTAAATATATTCATCTTATCCGCAAAACTATAATTTACTACTGAATGTTTTAAAAAAATTCACAACAAAAGTAAACAAGGTCAGGTGTGGATGCGCTGTCTTTAAAAAATGCAATTTTAATTTATCTAAAAGATTTGATGATGAAATTAAATTCCTATAAAGATTTTCTCTATGTCTTTAGAAGTCTATTTCACGTTTAATTCTTTTGGATTCTCGATCTAATTGTTTTTCCCTTTTTCTATAATCACTATTTTGTCGCATTTTTTTAGTAATTAATGCATTTTTCTCATTTTCTCTTTCTTTATATTCAGCATCTTCTCTCCATTTTTTCATAACGGCTAAATTGTTCAATCTTTCCTTTTCTTTAAACAGATGAACTGTTGTTCTCAATGTATGTTTTCTAGCCAAATCCATTTCTCTCACCTTTTCTTTAAACACTTTATCTGTAGTTCTCAATGTATTTTTTCTAGACAAATCCATTTCTCTCTTCTTTTCTTTAAACAGTTCATCTGTTTCTCAATGTACGTTTTCTAGCCAAATCCATTTCTCTCTCCTTTTCTTTAAACAGTTCATCTGTTGTTCTCAATATATGTTTTCTAGCCAAATTTTTTCTCTCTCCTTTTCTTGAAACAGTTCATCTATTGTTCTCAATGTATGTTTTCTAACCAAATCCATTTTTTCTCCTTTTCTTTAAACAGTTTATCTGTTGTTTATTTATTAAATACCTATTTAAATAATAAAATTTATTAAAATCCTTTAGTTCGTTGTAGAAAATTTAATAAACAATTTAAAATTACGTAAACATTTCGCGAATCTACAAAAGTGAGTCTTACTAAGACTACAAAACTAATTAATTTGAAACAACTACTTCTCTGGCTAATACCTCGTCAGACATTGAATAAAACAAAATTAATTTGCATGTTACGAATAGTACAACTATCAAAGCAACACTAATTTAATTGAAATTATTTCTGTTGAATAAACTAATAAATGATAAAATGTATTTTAGATTGGTTAAATATGACTATAACATGGAAAATTTTGAACAAAAATTGAATTTTCGTAATTTTAAATTTATTATCATATACATATTTGTTATATCCCAATATAACTTATTATTTTTAAATTTATATAAAAATCAGAAAATCAGTATGATTTATTATTACGAAACGCAAAACAAAATAACATCAGGAATAGGTTTTACAGTTCTAACAATATTTCAAAAACGTCCAGGAATGTAATAAAGGAAATTACGGGTACATCGGCAAGAAATAAAATATAAATAGATAACACACTGAACATTAAAATTTATTGAAATAACTGATCAACTATTAGAAAGTAATTTCCCTGTAGCATATAATGATAATATCAATAAATAAAAATTAAGTAAGTATAATTAAATAAACAAATGAAGCAATTCTTTTTTAAACAATTTGTTATTAATCAATGTTTTACAAAAAGCAATATGCTAAAAACAAAATTCACGTTAAAAACAATTGTTTTTAATGTGCTTTTAGTTAATTTCAACAGTACGGATACACAGCTCGTCTCATCTGTCATTCTATTCCTATATTTATTTTTTACAAAATTTAATTCTGAAAATAGGGATTCACATGCGGACGATTAATTAAATTAAAATAATTAAACGTGTCAGGAATTGAATTCCATGTAGTTAGAATTTTATCTTCTGCGATTTTATTTATTTTATCCAATAATCGTTTACTTTCAATAATTTCTAAAAAATTTCTTAAATCAACAAATTTTTTGTTCCATATGGTACTTGACTGAAATTCAACTAATTCCATTTCTAATTCATTAAAATTTAACCACTCAAGGACTTTTAAATTTAATTTTTCAAATGGTATTGTATCAGGATATAATAAAAATATATAAGTCCTTTACGTTGTAGAAAATTCACTAATAATTAGAAATAACACGAAAATATTTTCGTAAAATTAACAACAAATGAGTCTTATTAAGACTACAAGAACAAATCACTTTGAAACAACTACTTCTTTAGATAATACTTCAACAGACATTGAATGATACAAAAGTACTTTGCGTGTTACAAAATAGCAAATTACTTTTGTATTACTAAATATTTTCGTGTTATTTCTAATTATCAGGGTATAAAATAAAAGTTTCTTCAAATTCTTTAAACTGCGTAAATCTTGCAGAAAATTCCTGAATCAGGGATTGAATTACCATTGAAAACTCTTTCGTTGATGAATCTTTATTTGGCTTTTCGTGACATTCACTTTCAGAAAAAAAAAATGTTTGTATTCGGAAAATATTTATATGAATTTGAAAGAATATCACGATTAAAAATCTGTAATTTGACTTCGAACGCCTTGATTAAGTCAAACATTATAATGACTGTTTTATTAACACCTTGTAGTTTTATATTTAATTCATTTAAGGGAGAGCATAAATCAGTGAAAAAATATAACTTTGCATTTGCCATTCTACATCCAATAATTGATTGTATTGGCCAATAATGTTCTCATTATTTAGAAATAATCTTATTTCCTCCAAACAATCTACAAATCTTTGCAAAACATTTCCGCGGCTTAACCAGCGTACATTATTGTATAAAAGTAAGCAATTGTACGACGAGTTTACTTCGTTTAACAATTCTTGAAATTATCTTTTATTTAGTACTCGTGCTGATATAAAATTCACTAATTTTGTTACAAAACTCAAAATATCATCAAACATTTTTAAACCTGTTTTGGCACATAACGCTTGTTGGTAAATAATGCAATGCAAATCAAGAATTTTGTGTCGTATACGGTTTGTAAACAAATTATAAATCCATTTTCCCGTCCTGTTAAGCTGCAGGAACCGACAACAATTTTAGAAGGGCATATTTCTCATTTTTCCAATGCATCTATAACTGCATTACAAATGTCTAATTATATTGTTGTTGTTAATGTTGATAAACTTATTAACTCTGCTTTAATATTGTTTTAAATAAAATAACGTACAAAAATTGCATCAGAGCCTGTTACGTCGGTAGACTCGTCAAGGCAAATTTATATAAAATCGCAAGACTTTATATGAATTTTTTGAAAAATTTACATTTTCCGCCTTATCAAAAATTCTCTCTTTCACTGTATTCCTAGCTATCGTCATGTCCTTAAATTCTTTGGATAATTTTTTCTTTGTTTTCGAAATCATCGAATAAGTATGGTGCCACATTGCAGCCAAGCATCCTTTAAAAATTCGCTTTCATTAAAAGGTTTCGCATATTGAGCAATATTTTTTGAAACTTGATAACTAGCAGCAGTGGTGTTTGATTGAGTTTCAATACATTTCATTAAAGTAGTAGTTTAAGCATTTTTATTCTTTACGGCACGTGATATATACTCCTTTTGCTCTTCTACACTTCGATCGAGAAAAAAAATTATGGTTGGTTTCATAATGCCGCTTTACCGACTACAGTTTTAGAACATAAAATACAAATTGCTTTACTGTCCTTTTAAATCATACCGTATCTATCTTTCACGCAGCTTGAAATTGTCTGCTACTTCATGTTTCGAATAATTTCGATTTTTTCATTGAACTAGCCACAATAAGAAATTCTAAAAAATATGTATTTCAATAATATTGTTATAAAATAAATAATTTATTCCGCATTCGTTTGCAAGAACATATTTCGTCACATTAAAGTATTGAAAATATTACCAACACAAGAAAATAATAAATAATATATTAATTCAAGGTAATTTTAATTATTTCTATATTTTACACTGATTTAATGATAAAGTAATTTCTCATAAAATTAGAATATTTTATTGTTCAAAAATAAGCAAAATAAATTATAAGTTTAGTAACTTTAAATACCTTAAGGTTGTTACAGGTTAAAACTTCAGTCGTGACGCAATATGTTCTTGCAAACGAATGCTGAATATAAAATATGAAATAATATGTAAAAATATTTACCTAAAAATAACACTATATCTAGTTACAACAAACGGTTATATTTTTTAAGTCACTGAAGTTTCAAAGACGGCGGTTTACTAAAAATGCAGTCTGTCGTCTGATTCGAACGCTGCACGGCAACAACATGCAATAATATTAGAAGGCTTAATAAAATTGTAATGTATTCAGATGACACAATTATCACACTTAAAAAAAAATTAAAATTATTGATATGAGACTAAGAATTCGAAAAGTAATTAAAAAAAATAGAGTCGGGAAATATTTGCCAAAGTTCAAAAGCACAAGTAAAATTACCAAATATACAATTAATAATATTTAGTGGGAATTATTAGGAATGGTATTCATTTAGGGATACATTCAACTTGTTAATAGGGAATAACCATGCGTTATCAAACTTAGAAACGTTTCAATATCTAAAGCGTCAGTTCAGGGCAAAACAGCGATGACTATTAGAAACCACAGGAGTAAATTATACAATAGCGTCAGATTTATTACGGGATAGTTTTGAAAATAAACTTATTATACTAAAGAGTCATATTCAATCGTTATTTAATTTGCCATTTATAAAGAAAGCATCGAGTCAAGAATATCGGGAAGTAATTAATAATATTCAGCAAAATACCAGCGCGTTAAAGGTTCTAAATCGCCTTATAGGTTGAACAGAACCCTGGACAATTAATTTAGGTATATCTCGTTTTCGACATTCAATTATGTTAGTATGCTCATTAACACAGAAGTTCCAGTTCTCGATTATTTAATTAAGTTTTTAACGAAACACTGTCAAACATTGGAGTCAGTTAGAAACGCTGTGAATGTTATCAATTCTAAAACATGTCATTCAAATTGAACCAATTAATTATCATGTTGTTTAATTGAGACAAATTTCTTAAAATGGACATGTCGAAATGTTTGGAATTGATTCAGTCAAAACGATTGTGACGAAATTGCTTAAAGTGAGGTCATAGCGCAAATGATTGCAGATCAACTAAAGGTTCCAAGGTGTGTATTCGGTCCCACAACACATTATTACATTTTTAAAACGCGGTGCAAAAGCAATCACAACAAACAACCAGCATTGCATATAATTTAGGAAATACACATGTTTTATTATCTACATGTATTGTTGAGATTGGGTAATTTAAAACAAACCTTAAGAGTATTGAAAGACTCAGGGTCTCAATTAAGTTGAACTACGGACAATGCAGTAAAAAAATTAAAATTAAATTACTGATAAATTTCTTATTGAAAGATTAAGTAAGGAATAAATTGCGATTCCCAATGATATCCAATTGGCAGTTTATAAACCTGCCGATATTGATTTTCTTCTAGGTGTTGAGTTGTTTTATAGATTATTGTTAGGTCACACAGTTCCGATAGGTGATTATATATTGGCTTGTCATTCAGTGGTATTTTCTCAATTAAACAATAAAATCAAATGTTTTTGGGAATTGGAAACTGTTGAAAATAGTTTACACATCAAGTCGAATGAAGAAATCCAATGTGAAACATTTTTTATAAATACTGTAGAACGTGTGTGGACGGAAAGTTTATAGTCATATTACCATTCACCCAGGACCCCTCATCATTAGGAAATTCGTACAGTAGTGCATAAAATCGTTTATAAAATATAGAAAATAAATAGAGTAATTCTAAATTAAAAGAGTAATATTATTCATGAATAGTTGAGGCTGTTAGTTGTTAAATGTTCATATTCTAATCACTTTTGTAAATTTCCGTAAATGAAATACGATAACACTTTCAAATATTTATTTTGCTGTTGGCGACAAAGTGTTATCGTACTTCATTTACGGAATTTTACAAAAGTGATTGCAATATTATTCATTCATGCAGGAGTATGTAGACTTGGGTTACATGAAACATATTTCCTATTCCGGTAAAAACTGCGGATATTAGTTACCACACCATGCGGCTATCAAAAATTCAAGTCTAAAGACAAAGCTTCGGGTTGTTTTTGATGCTAGCGTGAAGTCCCTCCAATATCTAAATCATTGACATTTTTTAGTAAAATTAGCAATACAATCAAAAACATCCTCGGAAAACTTAACATTATCGTTTGTCTAAAATCTCCAAACAAATTATTGAATGTTATATATAATAATAAAATTCCGACAAATAAAATAAATAAATGAGGCATTTATAAATTAACTTGTAACATTTGTAAAGGAAAATGTATATTGGTCAGTCAGGTCGCAATTTTAAAATTAGACTAAAAGGACATACAAGTTCATACAAAAACAAAATGAAAAATCAACTTTTGCTAATCATTTACTAAACAATAATCACAATTTTGATGACACAGATGTACTTCAGATAATTAATTTCGCTGAAAAGGGCTTAAAAATGGATTTACTTGAGTCTTGAAATTTATAAAATTAACGTAATCCTGAAATTCTACTAATAAACGATCAAACTCACCTAACATATACCCCTTTGTTTAACAACATCTAAATTGTTTGTAAAAATGTTTTATAAAGTTGTTTGTAAAAAAAAAATTGAAGTATAGTTTGAAAATGACAGAAAATCTGGAATTTACAATCATTTATAATAATGTATCAAAAAGTAGAGGCCTCCACAATTACTTATTTAAAAACAATGGAGACGTTTGAAACGTCTCGCAAGGTAAAATCATCTCCAGCAGTTGTTGAGTTTCAGCGTTTGGTGACGCGAGTATGTATGCATATGGTTCTGCAATTTATTTGAAGTCAATAGATTCCGACGGCACTACATATTGTGAGCTATTATGTGCAAAGTCAAGAGTTGCACCACTAAAATGCGTTAGTTTGCCACTTAGAATTATGTGCCCCGATTTCCACCGTTAAGTTAGTTGATATAGTAAAGTCATTGCGCGAGAAATTAGTAGATTGTTTTTATTAAACGGATTCAACGATCGTCTTATGGTGGATTCATTCAGATGCAGGGAAGTTCAAACAATTCATGTTGTACCGAATAGGAGAAATTAAAAAATTGCTCCTAATATAAATAGTTGGCGATATATACGATCGGCTAACAACCCGGCCAATATTATTTCATGGGGTAATTTAACTTCTGAGTTAATTAAAAACAAATTTTGGTGGAATGGGCCAGAATTTTTAAAACAAAAGTGGTCACTAGAACAATATTTACCAAAACTGGATCACACGGCAGAAGTTATATCCTTGCTAATTTCAGAGACAAAACAAAATGTTTCTTGATTTCTTGATTAAATAAATGTTCATCATTTACTAAATTAGTACGGGTAACAGCCTGGATTCAACGGTTTATTTACAATGTATCAAATGTTCATAACGAAAAACTGGGAAATTCGAAAGATAGTAAGTAAGAGTATTTTTATTACGAAAATGATTATACGTCATTATCATAATAAGCATTTTATATAAGACCTCAAGGAACGCTAGCCAGAGGTCGCACAAAATTACGGCCTATATCAAGAAAATACATGTTGAGCATACAGTACGCAAATGCGTCGTATGTTTCTAGGCTAATCCACGATCATCGGAACCAATTATGGTTAATCTATCAGATTGTCGCATCGAACAGGTTTAGATTATGGGGGACCTTTTATGATTAAAGAGGGGAAACGAAATTCGGCAAAGTTAATGTCTACATAGCTCTATTGGTTTGTTTAGCAACAAAGGCGGTCAGTGATCTAACGACTGAATCATTCATAGCTGATTTGCAAAGATTTATGTCACGCCGTAGTTAGTTACCGACTTGTACAGTGATAAAGGAACTAATTTTAAAGCGGCTAATAACGAAATTGAAAAATTGTATAATTTTCTCAAAGACGAACAAAATCAATTAAAATCTGTATTAACTCTGGATCGAGTTAATTCACATTATCACCACGTGGTCCTCACTTCCTGTATCAAGTCGGCCAAACATTTTTTTTTGTAAAAGAAGTCAGTGCAAGTTTCATATAAAAGGAGTTTCTGACATGATTAATCCAAATCGTAGCAATTATAAAGTCTCGACAGTTATGCCCCTTATCCGATGATCTCAACGATTTATCTTTCTTGGCACCCGGTAATTTCTTGTCGGAGGCAATTTAATTGCTCTGCCGGAACCGAATTTGGGCAATGTAAACATGGGATTCAGCAGCTACAGCAGCATTTCTCGACTAGATGAAAGAAGAGATACCTGCAGGAATTTCAAGGATGTCGAAAGTGGAAGCGTTCGAACGGGCAGCCTTTGGAAGTAGGATAACTGGTCCTAATCCATAAGGAAAACTTACCACCCAGTCGTTGGCGTCTAGGGCATATAGATATTATTCATTCAGGAAGTGACGTCATAGTGTAATCCACAACGGAAAAAACGCGAAATGATAATTTGGTGCCTCCGATGGTGAAGTTTTGCGCCCTTCTCTAAGATTAAGGACTCAATACAGTTCCCAGTTATTAGATTTCACATATCTGAATATTTTTTATAAGGTTAGGTTAATTTGAGATCTAGATAATTGTATGTATGATTAATTCACGTAATTCCTATTCAAATGTTTACGTATTTGTGTTATTTCGTTGTTTAAATGTTTTTTTGACTTTTTAAATTAATTTGATGCGCCGTGCCCTACCCGCATTAAAATAATCTAGTGAGCTGTGAGCGAGAACAATTGAAAAATAAAAAACGTATATAAATAACACAATCGACGCTAGCTTGTACCATTTTTCTGTAATAGTTTCAAATTCATTAATAATATATAAATTTTCGACAAACAGCCGTAGCACTATGAATAAAGTTATTTGGAGCTTCCTTTTAACACAACTTGTAAAGTTATATTTAAACAAACCTATTCCGACCAGTTTCTCATCTATCAACGGATGCCACAAGGTTCTCCTCTATCTCCTGTTTTATATAACATCTCTCAAAACCTATACGATACGAATCCATCATACTTTAATCTCTCAAAGTACGCCCTCCTCTTTGCCGACAATGTACTAGTTACCCACGCTCCGACTCTTCAAGCTGCAGAATCATTTGATGCAATCCAATCCTGGTGTTCCAAATGGCATATGATTGTAAACCCTTTCAAATCCAAGCTATTTATTACCCATCATAAAATCACATTCTCCTTCTATCGATATTAACAATATTATGTAAATACCTCTTTTCGATTTCAAACATTTCTTTACTACCCGCGCACAATTAATAAAAAACAAAATCAAAACAAGAGCTTGAAATTTTTGTGCATTAACGTAAAAAAACAGGGTATCTTCACCGAAACCACCGAAAGATTAGCCCTACGTATCCTTACCAAACTAAGACATCCCATCAATCCTCTACACAATCCTTCTAATGCTCCCATTTATGAAACCACAAAAGTAATCCTAATACCCCCATCGTATAAATAGTCTTAGTATAAAATTTTCTAAAAATTCCTATAACCCTCCTCAATAAATTCTGCACCACCGAAACCCCAACATTCACCCTAAACATAAACATCCATCAATCACATTTCATTACAATCTTCCAGACTGTTAAGCTAGCTAGCAACATTATTTTTTACACATAATTTAGAGACAAGACAAGACAGAGAAACCAATGGCCGATAGCCCAAACGGACAGACTAACCGTTATTGTTTATCATTTGTAAATGTTTCTCCAAATTTTATATATATTAAATGTTCGAATAAAGATGTTATTCTCGCTCTAGTTATTTGAAGTCACTAGTAACTAAATTAATAAAAAGTTCAATTAAAATAAATTCGAATGTATATATTGTAACGATGTTTATGATGCGCAGGATGCCAACGTACCCAAACGTGTATATTTTAAAGCTGGCTTCCTGCACCGCATATGTATTGACAGACTATTATTTTACGAACTCCCTCTCGTATTTCTCAGGAAATCGCCATTTTTCAACGATTCTTGCCAATTTTGAATTTTGTCGATTATAACGTCGTCTGTCATGAATACAAAAAAAAATCAGATACAACTTTCTTATTTTTTCCCGGAGTATTCAAATCCGTATAAAAAATGGGGGTTCCTATTTAACTTTTCTATTTCTCACCCCCTACCCCCCAAGGGGCTGAGGAAACAAAATTGTCCTTTGAAAATACTATTTTATGTCAATTCAGCAAAGTATCTTTTCTTAGTAATTAAGTATATGATAAATTTGTTATCAATTTAAAGGGTATTCTAGTATACTTATTTTGTCCTATTTGTATTTATTTCATTACTGTTATTATAATCATTAATATTCAATATTTTTTTCTGACTTTTGTTGAGAAATTCTTGACCTGTTCATATTTGAAATATGAATATTTTCTACTTGATTAATATGTACTCTTAAATTGCCGCCGTTTACAGTTTGGAATAATACCTTTAATTTTTTCTTCTATATGCCTATCATTTGTTTTCGATTACTTTTCTTTGTTCTTTATAAATGAAGTATGAGGAATATTTGTAAAACTTCGTGTATTTTATTTTATTATAATAATTATTATTTTAAAATATATTACTAGATTTACCCGCCCAGGTAAAATTCATACGAATTACATCTTCAAATTTCTTGGTATGGGACGAGCACAATGAAAACTTAAACAAACATCTTAAAATAAATATTTTTCTATCTACATTAGAATTGATACCATTTGTTCTTCATATTATTATTTTATATTTCATAATCTATAGGATCTATAACATAAAAATTCATACATAAACACAAAATAACTTTAAAATTTGGAACACAGGTCTTGAAGGCAGAGTTCGCGATTTTAAACCCAAAATTTTATATAAATAGTAGATAAAAAAAACCTCATTGAAATAATACTCAAGGTGATATTTATTTTTAAATTGCCTTCACTATTAATATTAGAATATAATTTAATATATTAAATTGATAATTACTAGTAGTTAAAAATATCACTTTCTTTACTGTTTTTATTATACACTATATGTACATTTCGAGCATAAAGCGTTCATTATCGAACTGACATAAAAAATAATAAATACAAAAGTCAAAAAAATGAACGACTTAATTAGAATGTTTAATTAAATAAAAATAATTGAAAAATTTGGGGTGGGTTTAAAAGTAATAGTTTGGGAAATTTTATACTAGCAAAATTTCAACCGTTTTCCCACAAAAAAATTAAATAATTTTTTTATCTGGTAAAAACAAAATTTAATTTTCCATCGAATCGAAAATGAATGTTTTTTGTGGCCGTCTTTGCTTAAAAAATATAAATTATTTATAATAACAATTATTTAGTGTCTTTTAATAATTAATTTTTAACTTTATTATAGTTAATAAATATTCATATTTTGGGCAAACAGAAATCTTGCTTGTATTAGGATTCTATGAAGGAAATTGTTTGAAACGTGTTAGATGTTTTGATTTATTTTATTAACTGATATTATTTAATTTTTATTCAATTGAGTAAGTTGATTTACTTATTAATGAGTGCACAATGAGCATACCATTTCATATTTTATTTTTTTTCTGAAAAAACCGTATAAGATATCAAATATTATTACAAAAAACTTTTTAAAACTAAACAGTCTTTCAAGTAGTATTTTTTTAGTTTTTATTAGGTGCACCAATAAAAAAATAATTTCGTTTCTAAGTGGTGGTACTACTGTTTTGTATACTTCTTGTTAAGCAATAATAGCCATAATAACTGAAATGATGTATTATATTATGTTAGTTATTAATAATAAATTTCATTGAAATCGAATAAAGCGTTCAATTGTAATAAACAAAAGAAATAAAAAAATTTGAAATTTTGAAGACAAATTCCGGCTTAACGGTAAATTTTTGGATACAGATAAGTTGTGTATTTAACACATAGATTCCTCGGGTCAAAATATGATGATTTACATCATATTTTGACCTGAGGAATCTATGGTCCAGCTATTTCCCCGCATTAACTGAACACCCTGTATACCTGCCTGGAATAGGGAAAAATGTGGAACAATAGCATTAGTAATTGGGTTTTTACGGATTAATTATTTCTAGTCAAGGATTATTTAGCTAAAGCTAAAGCTAATTTATCTATGCATTTTGTTGCTATTCACAAAGCAATATATTTCGATTAATTTCCGCTTTACTTTAATACTACATTTTTTATGTAAAATAAATAAAATTCGCGAAGAGATTTCTTAAGCCTGCCCGCGTTTACAAGTTAAACTATTTCGATATCGTATTTATCTGATGTGCTGTCCTATATGGATGCGCACCCTACAAATACGACAGAAAGATAAGAAAAAACATTATAGTTATGTTATATGTAAAATAAATAAAGAAGAAGCGCAGATTTAGAAAATCTATATTGACAGAAATATTGCCGTTCCTTTTTATGTTCATCGGTTTTATTTATTTGTTTAGGACAAGGGATATAAATAATATGTTTTTATTATTCCATAGGATGCACTTTTTAGTCTTCTCAGACCTTTCTTTGGCCGAAATATCCCCACTGCAAGTTTTATTATTTGGCAGTTTTAAAGCTACTTGGAATCGCATTTTTTAAATATCATGTATACTGAGGAAAATCCCATTCTGGAGTCAAGTGGCATATTATAAAGATTGGCCGGGCGCTGTGTAGGTATCAACAAACCATTAAATATAACAAGCCCTAATATTTATGACAAAGAGTGAGTCGAGAATGAGTGGTGTTAAATTACCGCTTCTTGAAATAGTACGTACGGTCTACCGTATGCCCAAAAATTGGGATATTATTTCAAGGGAAATTTTACATAAATTTGATCAAAAATAATCATATAATATTTATATTATAGTAATTTTTGGGAATTTGCTTAAAATTAATTTCGGATATCGATTTCCCGCAAATTAAATAAGATATTGCAAAATTATTATGACAGAAATACAGGGCAGAAATAAATCAACTTATTTAAATTATATTACAAATACTTATTATTTGGTTATTGTATGCATGAGAAAATCTTCGGAAAATTATATATAATTATTTTAATAATTATAATAATTATTATTAATAACTCGCTTTAAAATAATTGTGATGCACTAATTGTTCGCATTTTATTCAAATTCAATTTGTTTATCCAATTATGCTTATCCATAATATTTATAGCATCGAAAAAATTTCTAAATATTGTGACGATCCGATATACGAAGAGGGCTAGAAAATATAAAGTGTGGTTATATTGGTGGCGCCTTTGCATCTCGTCTCGTCATTAAATCGGCGAAGCGGCTTCGCTGGGGATAACGGGACAGAGAAGTTGGGCATCGACGAATCGCCCGTTCACGCACGCAACGTTCCCCACTCGCGAAATACGATCGGCCCGGATTTGCGCGCGATCCTTCCCCACCCGGGCGAGTGGAATAGTGGGAAGCAAAGGCGTGGACTCCCGGATACTTAAGCAAAGGCGAGAGCATTAAAAGGCAGAGAGCTCCAAGAGCCCCGGATACTTAAGCAAAGGCGAGAGCGTTAAACGGCAGAGAGCTCCAAGAGCTCTACTAAGTCAACATCGATACTCCGACGCGACCGCAATACCCAAACGATTTCCATTGAGGATAACTCCAGTTTCTGGGGACTTTGCAAATCGGACGCTACACCGACAGTCCGACGCGACCGCGATTCCCGAGCGTGGATTTGCATTAAGGATAATTCCAGTTTCTGGAGACTTTGCAAATCGCCCCGGAAGGCCGACACACCTGAGACCCGAAGTTGTTACGAACCCTCCTTTTGTTACAATCATATTTTAGTTACCCTTTTTTCTGTAAATATTGTACATAATAATAAACAAATTAATTATTGTTGCTCACGCCCAGTATCAGTTAAATTACCTCAATTTAACAGAACCTAAACCGACAAACCGTCTTGCGACTGCAAACAGGACCCATGTAGATCGACAAAACACAGAGAGCGCGGCCCGGAGAATAAACGTGTGCTGGAGATGTGGCTTATGCGGACACTGCCGAAGTGATTGCACCCGTGCGCCGAAATAGTTTTGTTTCTTTTGCGGCAAAACGTCAACGTTAACGCGCAATTGTACATGCCGGAATCAGGGAACCGAGGCGCGCCGGAACGAGCGGAGAGAGAGCTTGTAGAACAGCCGGCGTCAATAGCCCCGCAACAAATTGACGACGTTTGTATACCAGTAAGGGTAAATGAAGCCAGACTCTGCATCACTATTAGCATTCACGGTAAACAATTCACGACGTTAATCGATACCAGAGCATCAGAAAGTTATATCAGCAGGAAAATTTGGGAGCAATTGGAAGAGAACCATTATATACTAGATAAAGCAAAACAGAAAAGAGTAAAACTCGCCGACGGCAAGGAGACAAATACCGGAGGTGAGGTAATATTTCCATTGGAAATTCACGGCGAAGGCGCCGGATCAAGGCCGCAAACCGTCGAATGTGGGGTGAGGTTTAGCATGTTTCCTGCCGTGTCCGTTGATGCCATGATCGGGATGGACTTCCTGATCAAGGAACACCGGGTAGTTGGCAGGAATTGGTACCACCGAGAATCGCGAGCATGCACGGGCCTACTGAAAACGAGAAAATGGAACTAGAAGCGTTTTTGTCGCAAGATTTACGGCCCACAGGTAAACCAGAAAAATCCGAGAATCCGGTGAAGCATTATATTAGACTAAAACCAGGAGTTGGGCCATCAAAACAAAGATATTACCTAAGAAACCCGGCAATGCAGGCAATTATAAATGAAGAAATTGAAGCTCTGTTAGCGAGAAACATTATCGAACCGTCTATCAGCAGCTGGAGTTCTCCGGTGGTGCTGGTGAAAAAAAAAACGGAAAATACCGCTTTTGCATTGACTTCCACAAGGTGAATTCCGCAAGCAAGCCGGACGCCTCATCCGTTACCGCAAATCCAGGGGTTGTTAGACAAATTACGAGGACGGGTATTGGCAAGTCCCTTTAGCATCTGACAGACGACCAGGTCACCGCATTCACTGCCCCGGGACGAGGCCTATATCAATTTAAAGTAATGCCGTTCGGATTGCATTCAGCCGAGCAACGTTCCAACGATATCTGGATTTTATCATCGGTCCGGAATGCGACAACTATGTACTCTGTTACCACGATGACATAATTGTTTTCAGCAAATCGTTTGACGAACATCTACGACCTGAGGTTGATCCTTCGTAAACTGATTGATCGAGGTTTACAGGTAAATCTGAAAAACTGCAGGTTCGCTGAGAAAGAGTGAAAGTACCTGGGACATGTAATTAATTTAGAAGGTATTAGTACTGACCCAGAAAAAGTGCAGGCGATGACAGATGAAAGCTCCTAGAAATGTGAAGGCCGTGAGACGATTTCTCGGGATGGCTTCCTGGTACCGGAAATTTATCCCGGGATTTTCGGACTTAGTGCAATCGCTAACTAACCTCCTCCAGAAGAATGAGCCATTTACATAGAATGCGGCGCAGAAAGACCCATTCAGGGAGGTAAAAAAGGTGGTGTATGTCCCGACTTCAATAAAACGTTTACTACTACGAAATATTATACCGAAAAGGTAGCGAAAACAAGGTCGCCGACACTCTATCTCGCAGCACTCAGGTCGACGCAATCGGCAACGCCCAGCTCGATGTTTACGCGAATATTTACGAAAATTACCCAGTACAAATTGGTAAACGAGAATATATATATCAAAAATTCTCATCGATGACACTCACCGAAGGTTTTCTCTCGGACTGGAAACTATGCGTACCGACACCGCGGCGCACAATTGACCTGGAGGAGTGTCTCTCTAGAGGGCACTGCGGTGTCCGAAAAGCAGTCGCCCGGGTATGTAGGGATTATTGTTGGCCCGGAGTATACCGTGACGTAAGAAATTACATAAAGTCCTGTCACGTGTGTCAACAGTTTAAGGATTCCCAACGACCTCCTCTTGGCGAGATGTGGTTGTCAAGAGTGAATGGGCCCTGGGAGGTCGTGAGTTCCGACCTGATTGGCCCATCCCCTCGCTCCACGAAAGGGCATCTTTATATACTAGTGTGCCAGGACCGGTTTACTAAGTAAAGTAAAACACTCAAAAGGACTAGTTAGTGGGGAGATCGCATGTGTCCGAACTGAAACTCGGCCAGCACATATAAAGAACGGGAGCGGGAGCACGTGACACTAGTAGAGGGGCCGCTGTAAGGAGACCACAAGAACCCGGAAACACCGCCCCGTTATACGGCTGCCCAGCTCGTTGTAGCCGACGTTCTGCACCTACACTGCAGCCCGATCCCCACTCCATTGTCGCCGCTTGCAGACACGCCTCCGAAGTTGCGACTAGCCCCTAAGATGGCGGAGCTGTTTGGGACATCTTCAAAAATTCAAGCGAATCGGCTGGAGTGGTCGCCGCTCCCGCGGACTCCGGAGGAATGCAAGCTTCCTGTCATGCCCGGACGAGACATCCGATCCCCGCCGACTATATCAATAGTGGAGTCAGCGGCATGGAGCGGATCGGCGCAGCTAGAACTACTGTTGGCGCAACGAGCATGTCAGTAGACGAAATCAGCGCCAATATTGGAGTACAGCCGCTGCCACCCAGCAAATACGCAGGAAAATTCGTGTCAACATGGAAGGGAAGTGGATCAGTATGCGGTTTAACCGAGCTTTATCGAAAGGGCTGATCCACTAGACAGGTTTCCCTCCGTCGAGTAAGGATGGTATGTGACGATCCGATATACGACGAGAGCCAGAAAATATAAAATGTCGTAATATACCAATATCTGTATCTCGTCTCATCATTAAATCGACTAAGCGGCTTCACTGGGGATCACGGGACAGAGACGTTGAGCATCGACGAATCGACCGTTCGCGCGTGCAGCGAACTCCAGTCTCTGGGGAATTTGCAAATCGGACGCTAAGATGACACGACAACGCATCCGCGATACCCGAACGACTTGCATTAAGGATAACTCCAGTTTCTGGGGAATTTGCAAATCGGACGCTACACCGACACTACGACGCGTCCGCTTTTTACCGAGATAATTATCCGGGACTGAACCGAAACCAAACATAATTAAAGGATTGACGTAAATTCAATTATTCGTTAATAGGTCCAGAGCCCACCTGTCCGGAAGGCCGACACACCAGAGACCCGAAGTTGTTACGAACCTTCCTTTTGTTACAATCATATTTTACTTACCTTTTTTTCTGTAAATATTGTACATGATAATAAACAAATTAATTATTGTTATTTGGCTTTATTGGGTTACCAAGTGATTTTATCAGTTATCGTTGACTCAAAAATTGAATAAAGAAAATATATTAACAAGCATAAAAATAAATAAATGAACCCGGACCGACCCGAGGAAAAATAACTATACGTTTTCCCAGGCGTTGAACAATTAATAATTGATCAGTGGCTGGAGGCGTTACATTTCGCCCGAGCAGTGACTTTTTTAAATAAAAGATAAGAACTGATAAAATCTATGAACTCAACAACACAGTAAAGTGACAATAATTAAATTAAGAGCCGAAACTTATTCAAAACGATAATTAATTTAAAAAAGGACGTCGACTAGCAAAGACGTCGAAGAGACTTCCGAGCAATACGAGGAAGGTACTGTATCTTGGGTTTACCAGAAGAGAAAAACGGAATTAGTCGATCTCGCCAGGGTACATATCAACACAGGGGGAACCGTGCAAGATTTAGGAGACAGCTGGAGGCTGAAGCGGAAGAAGAACATACCGAAAAATCTGTCCACGAAGGAGACGATATAATGGAGGTGAAACAGGAAGACGCAGAGCTACCCCTACAAATACAGCCAGTACCTACGCCTCAAGCACCGGTCGCAGCCCTGATATGTGATACCATCAGGAAATGTAATTTGAAGTTCGATGGCACAACCGATCTCATTTTATTCCTCAAGCGTATGGATGAACTCACCGATGTTATGGCTACTCGCCTGAAAGCTTACTAGTAGTATTGCCCGAGTTGTTGAAGGGGAAAGTTCTCCTCTGGTATAGAAATAATGAACACGTTTGGCGATCTTAGAGGGAATTCGTGAGGGATTTCCAGAGCACCTATTTACCACCCCGTTTCCAGTTCCGGATGGAGGAAGAAATTAGGAAAGGTTTTCAAGAAAAGGCGTCGGTGTTTGTTACCGCTATCCAAACCCTAACGAGGAGGCGAGGAGGGATCAGACCCGCGGATCAACTCGAGCGAATTTATGAAAATCTCAGGCCGAAGTACAAGCTGTTGGCGGAATTGATGGAGTTGCCGGAGGAGTTCGAGATTACGCAACTAGTGAACAGTTCATTCATCGCGCCACCCGCACCTTCTCAGTCGTTCGTCCCCGAGACAGCATTCGCAGAAAAGGCGAGTAACCCGGCCCAGCAGCTAAACCGAATCGGCTCAGCTCACATCCGGTATCAGTTAAATTCCCTCAATTTAACAGAACCTAAACCGACAAACCGCCTTACGGCAGCAAACACGACTCATTTAGATCGACAACACACAGATAGCGCTACCCGGAGAATGAACGTGTGCTGGAGATGTGGCTCACCCGGACACTGCCAAAATGATTGCACCCGTACGCCGAAATTGTTTTGTTCCTTTTGCGGGAAACGGGAACTTTAACGCGCAATTGTACATGCCGGAATCAGGGAAACGAGGCGCGCCGGAACGAGCGGAGAGAGAGCTTGTAGAACAGCCGGCGTCCATAGCCCCGCGACAAATTGACGACGTTTGTATACCAGTAAGAGTAAATGAGGCCAAACTCTGCATCACTATTAGCATTCACGGTAAACAATTCACGGCATTAATCGACACCGGAGCATCAGAAAGTTATATCAGCAGGAAAATTTGGGAGCACTTGGAAGAAAACCATTATATACTAGATCAAGCGAAACAGAAAAGAGTAAAACTCGCCGACGGCAAGGAGACAAATACCGGAGGTGAGGTAATATTTCCATTGAAAATTCACGGTGAAGGCGCCGGATCAAGCCCGCAAACCATCGAATATGTGGTGAGGTGGAGCCTGTTTTCTGCCGTGTCCGTAGATGCCGTGATCGGGATAGACTTCCTGATGGATCACCAAGTCAAAATTGACGCGGGGCGCCGTGAAATTTGCGTCAATCAAGGAACACCGGGTAGTTGGCAGGAGTCGGTACCACCCAGAATCGCGAGCATCCAGGAGCCTACTGAAAACCAGAAGGTGGAACTAGAAGCGTTTTTGTCACTAGATTTACGGCCCACAGATAAACCAGAAAAATCCGAGAATCCGGTGAAGAATTATATTAGACTAAAACCAGGAGTTGAGCCATCAAAACGAAGATATTACCCAAGAAACCCGGAAATGCAGGCAATTATAAATGATGAAATTGAAGCGATGTTAGCTAGAGACATTATCGAACCGCCTATCAGCAGCTGGAGCTCTCCGGTGGTACTGGCGAAAAAGAAAAACGGAAATACCGCTTTTGAATTGACTTCCGCAAGGTGAATACCGCAAGCAAGCCGGACGCTTGCCTATTCGTTATTGCAAATCCAGAGGTTGTTAGACAAATTACGAGGAGCAAGGTATTTGAGCACGATCGATCTAAAGGCCGAGTATTGGCAAGTCCCCTTAGCATCCGACAGTCGACCGGCAACCATATTCACTGCCACGGGACAAGGCCTTTATCAATTTAAAATAATGCCGTTCGGGTTGAATTCAGCCGGAGCAACATTCCAACAATATCTGGATTCTATCATCGGCCCGGAATGCGACAACTATGTACTTTGTTAACAGATCCTTATACCCCAACAACCACCTCTTGGCGGTATGTGTTTGCCAAGAGTGAATGGGCCCTGGGAGGTCGTGAGTTCCGACCTGATTGGCCCAGTCCCTCGCTCCATGAAAGGGCATATGTATATACTAGTGTTCCAGGACCCGTTTACTAAGTTAAGTAAAACACTAAAAATGACTAATTTTTCGGATTGGCAAGCATAAAGTGTTCGTGTCAGACAAAAAATAAATTGATGGCAGGTTTTTGCGCCGACCTTAAAATCGCTCAATTTAGCCCTCCGTACAGTCCGCAGAATAACCCCGTTGAGCGCATGAACAAAGTCATTGGTACGACGCTGGCCCAAATGTGTCGCGGATACCAGAGGACGTGGGATCAATGGTTACCAGAGATTTTTTTACATCAAATGGCTCTGTTCACGAATCTGTCGGGTTCTCCCCAGCGCTATTGAATTACGGTAGGGAATTAACGGCGGAACGGACCTGTCGCGAGGATATCGATCCACCAGATGCATCGCTTTGGTCACCGGACGAGTACGGCGATCAAATGGCCAAATTACGGGAGGTGCATGAAATCGTTAAAATTAATGTACGGCAAGCATTCGCAAAACAGCAAACCCATTATAACATTCGAAGAAGATCTTAGCAACCTAGAGTCGGCGACATTGTATATAAGCGACATTATTTTTCCGACGCACCAAAGAATTTTACTGCAAAATTAGCGCCAAAATTCGCCGGCCCGTATAAAATAATAGAATGTTTCGCCAATCATCGTCGAGCTAGTAGACACGCGCGATCGGTGGGTAGGTAGATCGCATGTGTCCGAACTGAAACTCAGCCAGCATATATGAAGAACGGGAAGGAGAGATGGACCGGCGTGATGTGTCTATAAGAGCTTCCTCTTTTCGTCGAGACGAAAAGTCCGACTTGAGTCACGCTGCGGAACATGCCGTTACCTGGAGGAATTAGGCAAATCAAGATCCGGCCGTGGCGACCGCAGCCCGAAGTCCGGAACTGCCGAGCTGGATGGAGCCGACGTTCAGCACCTACACTGCATCCCGATCCCCACTCCAGTATCGCCGCTTGCAGACACGCCTCCGAAGTTGCGACTAGCCCTTAAGATGGAGGAGCTGTTTGGCACATCCCCAAATAATCAAGCGAATCGGCTGGAGTTGTGGCCGCTCCCGCAGACACCCGAGGCAGGCAAGCTTCCTGTCACGCCCGGACGAGACATCCGATCCCCGCCGACTATATCAATAGTGGAGTCAGGGGCATGGAGCGGATCGGCGCAGCTAGAACTACTGTTAGGTCTAGTTGGCGATAGCGCAACGAGCATGTCAGTAGACGAAATCAGTGCCAATATTGGAGTACAGCCGCTGCCACCCAGCGAGGCTGCGCTATGTACGACGCCCGAATACCCACGCAAGAAAATCCGTGTCAACATGGAAGGGAAGTGGATCAGTATGCGGTTTAACCGAGCTTTAGCCAAGGGGCTCATCCACTAGACAGGTTTCCCTCCGTCGAGTAAGGAAGGTATGTGACGATCTGATATACGACGAGAGTCAGAAAATATAAAAGCGGCTTCACTGGGGATCACGGGACAGAGGCGACGACCGTTCACGCGTGCAGCATTCCCTATCCGCAGAATACGGTCGGCCCGCATTTGAGCGCCATCCTTCCCCATCCGATCAAAGGGAATAGTGGAAAGCAAAGGCGTGGAGCCCCGGATACTTAAGCAAAGGCCAGAGCGTTAAAAGGCAGAGACCTCTGCAAGCTATACTTGAGTCCACTTTGACACTCCGACGCGACCGCGATACCCGAACGACTTGCATTAAGGATAACTCCAGTTTCTGGGGACTTTGCAAATCGGACGCTAAACCGACACTACGACGCGTTCGCGATACCTGAACGATTTGCATTGAGGATAACTCCAGTTTCTGGGGACTTTGCAAATCGGACACTACACCGACACTCCGACGCGACCGCGATTCCCGAGCGTGGATTTGCATTAAGGATAACTCCAGTTTCATTCAATTGAATTATTCTATCTCGTTAATAGGTCCAGAACTGATTTACCATCAGAGTCCACCAGTCCCGGAATAATTTAATTTAAATATAACGTTACCGAAATCAATTATCATTTATTCCACGTACCTAAAGAATATTCCCTTGCACACTGCGTTAGCAAGGAGTTAGGTATGAGTGCCGGAATTGCATTCGAATTTAAATAAAGATTCGGACTACTAAAATTATTAAAAGCCCAAAATCCAGAATTATATTCACTGTGTGCTTTAGAAAACGATGGTCGATATATACCCTATTTAATAACAAAACAATATTATGATAAATCCAATTATGAGTGCTTGTTTAAAATACTAATTAATTACGGAAATTCTGCCACAGCAATAATATTACAAAATTAGCTCTGCGAAAACTAGGATGTGGATTGAACAAACTAAAATATAAAATAATCAAACACATGATTCAGTACGTTTTTTAATAAATCAAAAATCGATATTAGAAACTATTTAAATAAGCCTGACAGTAATAATTCTATTGCAGGTCATTCCTTGCAACAATGACGGACAAAGAATTAGCGAAATATAAAGGCATTAGAGCCCAATGAAAATTATATTAATAATCAATTAAATTACGGTTGCTCAGTCACCGTGCAAGTTATGAAAAATTTTAATGATACTTTACAAAACATAGAATATAACGAACAACTGATATTGAAATTCAGAATAACTCAGTCATAATGAAAGGTGAAATTGAACTTCAAAACACAGTAATAGCAAAAGATCTGTTTAATCAATTAATGATGATTTACAACAGTATTTTACAAATTTTTGAGAAAATAGAAAATTCTATACTATTTTGTTGAATACCTTGAGCCCAAATATCATAAGCCCAAAATAATTATTTTTAAAATTAAAGAGAATATCAGAAAATTATAATTAGCAGTTGCCATTTCCATTAAAACCAGAAAATACTATGAATTTTGAATCAATAATAAATGTACATTGCAAAATTGAGCGTTTAAAAATAAATTATTTTCTATCTATTAATTCAATCAATTATGAACACGAATTCGAACTTTACCAATAAATTTCTATTCCGACTAAATACGGTACTGAATATGCAACAATAATTCCCAGCGTTAAGTTTATTTTAAAATCAAAATCTAATAATGAAATTCGTCCATTAGAAAACATGTGTACCGAAGGTATAAAATATTATCAATGCTCAAGTCACCTGCTAACAAGCAACAAAACAGAGTGCGAAAATGAAATAATTAAATCCGGGATCTACAGTCAATGCGAGCCTCGAAATCACCGAAAACCACATGGAGCTTGTACCACAAGTCAATCAATATTTGGCAGTATTTCCCAAACAAGAGGAAATCAATATTCGCTGAACCGACAGATTGGAAATAAGAAGCTTAATTGGAATCCACCTAAATAAGAGACAAATGTGGAGTCGTCTTCAAGAACCAATAGCTCGAGTACTTAGAGCATACCATCGGCAGCCCCAGCCTCATCAACTCCAACCAAATGGAGTTCAAAGAGCAGCAACTCTCAACCAGCAAGTTCAAGCTGAAGAAGTTGAACGTAAGGGAAGTTCCTGTCCCTCAGCAGATCCCCATTGTGCTCCTAAATACAACTTTCTAATCATCAAGCCTGTGGACGATCTTAATCTACGTCATAGGAATTGGTCTTTTGGGATTCATTGCCCTGAAGTTCCTCAGAAGAAGTGACGTCGAAGGAAACAATTTGAAAATTTGGGGGTAATTGAAAGTTATTAATTTTGTTTGCAAATTCAAAGGAGTCTTTAATTCTAAATTGGTTATAGTTTATGAAAGAAATGTCAATGATCCTGGCTATATAAGTTGCTAGTTTTTTCGTGTGACAATCTATACAAGAAATAATAGGTCTTAAGGGAACTGAGGGTTTGTGAATTTTTGGCAAACCGTAATACGTTGGACAAGAGCCATTGTAGCATTTAAGATGTTGTGCAGTATTTTTGTCAATATAGTTTTTTTTTAAACAGATCATCAATTAATTTATTAAGTTCCTTCTCCACTGAAGGTGTAGGGTCGTTATTGAGTTTCTTATAGGTGTCAGTATCATTTAAAAGGTCTGAGGATTTGGTTTCATAATCTTGTTTTGACATAATTACGGTACAGTTGCCTTTGTCAGAACGAGTTTCTAGTAAATGAGGATTGTCTTTGAGAAAAGTTTTTATTTTTTTCAAAATGTTATTATAAGGGGAAGAAGTTGAAGGAGTTAAAATAAAATTAGTTATAATATGAGTAACTTTTGCTCTGGTCAAGTCTCTTTCTGTTTCCGGGCAATGTTGAAGGATATTCTCAACGTTCGAGAGAAGGGAGAAAATATCTAGGTTATTATTATGAACTGGTAAACAAACTTTAGGTCCACACGCTAATAAATTGTTAATATCCTCAGGGATTGGAGTGTCTGTGCAGTTAATGATCCATTTATCGGTGTTTATGCGTTTGACTTCGGGTGACTCTAATCTAGATATTTTTTTCAAGTGACGTTGTTTAATATTGTTAAAAATTCGATTATATCTCCTCTCTTTCAGTGTCAGACACCAAACGAACAACACCTCTTAAATCCCGGCTCTCCCCAGAGGTAATCCGGTAAAACCCAAATATTAATCCGTAAAATGGCTCGTAGCCTACGCGCGAAAAGTGAAGATCCAGTGATAGCGTTTCTCAAAAGTGAAGAATATGCTAATATAATAAACGATATTGTTAAATCACATACAGCAAAACTGGAAAGGGAAATAATACTTTTAAACACTAAAATACAAAATACTAGTGAGTGCAAGTGCAAATGTAATAAATCAACACCATTGCCACCGCCAGCTGAAGCGCCAAAACGCAAAAATAATGAATTCGAAAAATCAAACAACACAAAAGCAACAACAAACACATCAGCAGTGGAAGTACATGAAAGTGAAATAGAAGAAATAATGAACCGGAATGAGGGCAAGAAAGAGACAACAACTAACAGCGAAGATAATCAAGAGTGGAAAACGCAAAGAAAAGGAAGAAAAACACAAAGAAAGCGGCCTATAGAGGGTACAAACGACTCAAATCTGGAAATAAAAGCAGTAAGTAAAATGGCACATTACCATGTTTACCGTCTAATCCCGGATATGACAACTGAAAAACTTGAAGGGTACCTAAAGAGCAAAAATTTCCCTCAAGTTAAATGTGAAAAAATGAACTCAAAACATCCGGCAGAATATTCGTCATTCAAGGTCTCAGTGTCGGCGGAAAACGAGGATCGTCTCAAAGAACCACATCTATGGCCGAAGAACGCATGCATTAATCGTTTTTTATGGAGAATCACGGCGAAACTGCAAAAGAATTAATCTTATTTCATCAAAACATTCAATCTATAGGAAATGTAATTAATGAACTAAACATAGAAATAGACCAGCATAAGTGCGATATAGTGTGTATTACTGAACATTGGAAAACTGAGGATCAACTGAACAATTTTCATATTAACGACTTTACATTAGCAAGTGCTTTCTGCAGGGAACACAACAAGCATGGAGGAGCGGCCATCTATGTAAGAAATAAATATAAATATAAAACTAAAGCAAAACTCAATAAATTTTGTCGCCCATTCATATTTGAATACACATCGGTAGAAATAGAAAATGAATTGAAAAATAATATTACCGTAATAGTGTTATACAGGCCCCCAAGTGGATGTATTGACGATTTCTTTATGCTGTTTGATCAACTTCTAGAATCAATTCTTAATGAGGATAGAGTTGTCTTTGTATGTGGAGACTTTAATATAAATTTCCTTGAGAACTCTCCGAGTAGAGAAATGTTAATTTATCATACATACATATGGTCTAAGGTTCCTAATCAATGAACCAACAAGAATCACACAAAATTCAAAAACGTGTATAGATAATATAATAACCAATCACTCAAACACTATTTCTTGTAAAGTTATCAACACAAACATTAGCGATCACTTAGCTCAAACAGTAACTATCCCCCAAATAAATCATACTTCACCAACAACACAATATAAACGTTTTTTCACAAACTCCAAAATAGTTAATTTTGTAAATGAATTAAATACAGTAAACTGGGAGAATGTATACTCCTTGGAGCCAAATTTAGTAAATTTACAATGGAACTCGTTTCAAACAAAGTACAGTAACTTATTCAACAAATATTTTCCAGAAAAAAAAACTAGTCTAAAACATAGAAAAAATAAAAACATTCCATTTTGTGAAGACTTAAAAAAAGTGAAAAATGAACTTGATATATTATTTGTAATTTCTCGTTATGACATTAATTATCTTAATATTTATAATGAAACAAAAAAAAGGTACAATAAACTACTGGTAGAAAAAAGATCTGACATATACAACTATAGAATTAATAAGTCTAGTAATGCTAACAAATGCACTTGGAATATAATAAATGAAATAAAAGGCAAAGATACTAAAAATACAGATATAAAAGTAAAAGGGGATGCGAATCAAATTGCCAATACATTCAATAACTTTTTTGCAAACATTGCAACTGAATTAACTTCAAACATAATATCAACTGAATATTCCGACACAATAAACAAAAACGAAAAAACAATTTTTCTCAAACCAGTAACACCAAATGAGATTATAAATGCCACAGTGAGATTGAAAAATACTATGTCATGTGGATATGACAATATTCCTAGTATTATTCTAAAACACAGCATTACAAATATAATAGAACCGCTTACATACATAATAAATAATTCATTCAAATTTGGTATTTATCCTGACAAACTGAAATTAGCCATCATAAAACCTATTTTTAAAAAAGGGGATGCTGAAAAAGTAGAAAATTACCGGCCAATAAGTTTATTACCGATTTTCTCAAAAATTTTCGAATATCTAATGATAAAACGAATTACAGATTTTTTAAATAATACAAATCGCTTAAGCAGCACACAACATGGATATCTAAAAGGGAAATCCACAATGACCGCTATCTATGAGTTTTATGAACATATCATAAATAAATTTGAAAATAAAGAGATTGCGCTGGGGATTTTCATAGATTTATCTAAAGCTTACGACTGCGTAGATCATAAAATTCTCTTGCATAAATTAGAAATGAATGGAATACGCGGTGTAGGCTTAGAATGGTTTAGATCGTACCTGAACGGCAGGTCACAGCAGGTAGTAATTCATAAAGATGGGCTTACAACAACATCAAAACACTCGACCATTAAGTTAGGCCTTCCACAGCGCCGACTCTCTTTGTTATATTTATTAATGACTTAATAAGCGTAATTTCCAATAACTGCGAAAAAATTGTAAACTATGCCGATGACACCAATCTGCTGATTTCAGGTATAGACATCAATGATGTTAATATAACAGCAAATACACTTGCACTAAATGTGAATCATTTTTTCAACAAAAATAAATTAATTACAAATACAGATAAAACAAATGTAATAATATTCCAAAACAAAAAGCAATCTGTGCAAAGTATCACACTAAATTCTGATACTATAGAAACAGTAGAAAGTACAAAGTTCTTAGGTATTCAAATTGATAACCGGCTTTCTGGAGAATCCCACATAAATTATCCGAGTAGACAACTAAGTACAATTATTTATAGTATTCGGGAAATTAGGAGATATCTGACAGTAGCTGTAGCAAAAACAGTATATCATGCAAACTTCATCAGCAAGATGCGATACGGAATAATATTTTGGGGAAATAATTCGCACTCCTCATATATATTCTCTCTACAGAAAAGAGCATTACGTGCAATACTTAAATTAGGCTATAATGAGTCATGTAGAAATAAATTTAAGGAAATACATAGTAACACTCTCTATGGATACTATATATTGGATTGTATACTATTTTATTTAAATTACATTCAAGGGAGTGATAACAAAACAGGAAAATATAACACACGGAATGTTAATTTCATATACCCTAAACACTCGCTGGCTAAAACAGAAAAAACAAATCACTATATGGCAATAAAACTTTTCAATTCTCTACCGGAAGTTCTAAAGAGGAAAAAAGACAATATTAAAGTATTCAAAAAGGCACTAAATGAATATCTAGTTAACATAGAACCTTATAGCATACGCGAATTTTTTGATTAGGATCAAATAGCCTAATATAGATTTGTATATGCATGTGTGACAATACCTGTATGTATATGTGTATATATATGTATATATTTGTATATCTAGTGTTAGGACATTTTGTTTGTAGTATTAATTATGTAATTAGTTAGGTACTATAAGACAACATTGACGCAATTTCATTTTGTATATTTTTGTAAATGACACTTTGAAATAAAGATTATTATTATTATTATTATTATTATTATTATCTCTTAAACTTTAAGAAGGTCATTAAATATATAATTTGGCAAACTACGTGATAATATGTGTTCTTAATGTATGGTGCTACTATTTAAATTTCTAAGAGTCATGTTACATTCATTAATACTTAAGTTAAGAAATTCTTTCATTACCCTATGGTTGATGTCCTCAAGTTTCAAAGTTTCCGTAAATTAAAATGCGAGGTTGTTTCAGGGAAATTGCGAAATCTAAGCGTGTTTTTGATGCACCCAGAAATGAGGTTCCACCGTTTACATTCCAGTAAGAATATTAGACGGTTCTTCATCGAGGCGAGTTTACTGGTATTGTTTATGTACATCTTGGTCGTCCTTAGAATCTCCGGTCCTGCCAGGCGGAGTATGGATTGCATAAACGATCCCATGTTGTTAAGATGAACGGCAAGAATTCACGGACGTTATGATGTAGAATAGAATGGAGTAACGGGATTCAAGTCCAGACGAATTGTAGGTAGCAATAAAAGATGTAGTTTTTTGCTTAAGTCCTCTATATTGTTATAAACCTAGCTAACGTTTCGCACACACATGTGTGCATATCAGAGCCTAAAAATGTTTTTTTATAGTACAGAATTTACATTTATAATTACAATAATAAATAGTAATAAAAATCACAGAGTAGTTTATAAAAATAATTATGGACGCATTGAGAAAATAAGGGCGACTTACTTGTAAACAATTAAGAGTAAATCCTACGTGAGGTGCGACCACGTACACATGGCGTACATTTTGAGGTTAGATTTCGATTTTTTCATATTTAAGGACATCAGTTAAAAGTGCAGTAAAATAGAACATTGAGCAGCTTATACACTGTTTGGTCAGGTCAGTGTGATTCAGAAAAAGTTAAAATAATAAGAAATGTTGACGGTTACTAGATAAAATTAATTAAAAATGAATACATCTGACCAGACCGGACAAGACAGTGTCGCAAACTGAATGTGAAGAGAGGCAAAAGAGGGGGGGAACATGTTCGGCATATTGACAATTTAGAAATGGTGAAAATAGTGTAATATTCAGTTTCCTGACACGTGTTTCGGTCAATGACGACCATTCTCAAAGGAATTTTTGTAATTCCTTTGAGAATGGTCGTCATTGACCGAAACACATGCCAGGAAACTGAATATTACAATATGAAACTAAACAAGTGTTTTAATTTTAAATTACCTAATATTATATTTTGGCGATCCGAACCTAGTCAAATGTTAAAAAAGTGTGGGCTACAAACCGTAACCTAAGTATCACGTTGTCTATATCAATTAGGGAGTGAGGAAAAAACAAATTATGCTGATGCCAATCAAGTTATTTAAAATGACATTTATGTTGATGATATCCTCAGTGGGTATGATAATTTAAACCGTCTTTAGCATATAAGAGATATAATAAATAAAATATATTGAACAAGCGGAATTCAAACAGTAAAATATTGCTTACTTATATTCCGCATGATGTAAATAGTTCAACTATGTTATTATACAAAATTCAAATGCAAAAATCCTGTGGTTAAACTAGAACTCAAATACCGATATATTTTCATTTTGAGTGAGTGATTATAATTAATCACGGATAATTATGCCCATGATTTTATTTGAAACAGTACAATTACTTCATCGGCTTGAGGTATATATTCTAGTAATTGTGGCTGCTAAATTAATTACATAGGAACTGTGGAAGTCTAATATAAATTAGGACGAAATTGTTCCTGATAATGTTTTTGTTCCAGTTTACTTATACTGAATAAATTGAAAATTGATGGATATTTCAATTGCACCAGTCACGGATTTTGGGACGCGAGTGAGCGTTCGTATGATGCATGCGTTAATGCCCGGTTCAAACGGCTGATGGCAGCAAAATCTCCTGTGCCGCCGCTAAATATACAATCACTTCCGAGCGCTAGAGAGGGCATTGTTATTAGCGCAATTAGTAAAAATTATGGATATAATCAGAATATCAGAAAAATCAGTAAAAGAGTTAAAATATGATCAAACTTATATAAAAAAAATTAAAGCTTTATTGCAAGAAAAATATCTGAAATAAAAAAATGTCAGAAGCTACTAAATGGCTGCATATCTCATCGAACGACAAACTTGGTGTTCTGTTTACCCGTGGTCTTATGCCTGCTGATTTCGTTAATTCAACTTTGTGGTGGCTGAGCGAACATTGGTATAATTGGGCAACAAATAAGTTTAATCTAATCAGATTTACACAGAAATTTGAAGTACAAACCCCACTGTAATACTAAATCATGCGTGGTGTACCATATGCGTTAATACTGCGAAGCAAGAAGTAAACGTTCCGATGAACCTAGTAACTGTGAGGAGTATCAGAAAGCAACTCTATTATTGGTAAGCCTAGTGCAAAAAACAAATATTTTCGGATAAATATTGCAAGCAATATTGCACAATATTAAATAATACATATGCTAGGTTTATGAATAATTTATTGAAGTATAAAAATAGCATTTTAGGGCAATGAATTAATTATCGAAATAGGTAAAGGGTACGGTAGAATGTTGAAATATCTATTAGGATCGTAGGACTAATTTAAAATGTTTCTTTTTCAATTTCTACAATAATTGTTTATTATTCCTTTAATAAATTATTGCAAGTAACTATTTTTAAAAAATATGTTTTTATATTGATTAGTTCTTTCATTAATGAGCAACTTATCAGATTCGTTTATTTTTGATATACGCTCCTCGCTACTGAAACCTTAAATATTCAAGTGTGTTACTTTAAGTGTTTAGTCAAAATTATCGCGAATTAACATAGCCCTTGAGAGATTATATCTGAAAATATATTATTGCTTAATAAGCAAAAGAAAATAGACCAAAATAGATCCATTAATTTCTTACTTAATTCATGGTGGAATATTTTTGTAGTAATTATATTGTCACGTCCTGGCTTATCCAGCACGTGAATGGGGATCGTAGAAAATTTCCTAACTTATAAAAATATATTTTTTTATAATCTAATAATTACTTTTATTTACCCAATACTTAATACAATACTGATTCAATACTGACTGAATACTTACTCTAATTACCTTTTACTTAATCCACTTACTCTATTCACAATTCTGTATACTAGCTAATTTCCCTTATCGTTTCTCTTTAAGTTAATTAAATTTATCTTCTCTCTTTCTGACAACTATGTGCGATGTCTTATACACTACTCTAAATTTATGTCTTATTGACTTTATCGTATAATGAAAAACTACTTCACTACTTCAAATCTAATCCTTATCTGTTCTTTGGCTAATCGCCCGATCGGGGGTCATCCCTGCTGCTTGTTTTCCGCTCAACCAATAAACTGCTTAAATATAGGTTTTATAATTAAAATCACTTGGTTTGTCTCACTTGGTTTGTCTCACAAATATATTTGTGAGACAAACCAAGTGATTTTAATTATAAAACCTATATATTAACATAATGTTTCACCAGGTGATTAATGAGAAACAAGTATATGATATAAACTGCTTAAATGTTAACAAATGCTTAGTAATAATTGTCACATTTAAACAATCTAAAGTGAATTTTAAAGATAGTATTACAGATAGTATTTAATTATTTATACATTGTACTTTCAAAATAATATTTAAAATACATATATAAAAACACTTTCTTACAAAAATTTTGATTGCACATGGAAAGGCTCGAGTTCATAAAAATATGATCTCTTGCCTACTGTTGCTTTGATGAGACTGCTGCCACATAAGGTCTCTTTGGTGGAGGTTGTTCCACGATTTTCTTGACAAATTTGGCTTATATTCCTCTGAAGAGAAAACTTCAATTATATTAGTTATGTCATTTTTGACAGTTAATTATCATTTATTAGTTTATTCAACAGAAATTTCATTTAAATTAGTGTTGCTTTGATGGTTGTACTATTTGTAACACGCAAATTATTTTGTATTATTCAATGTCTGTCGAGGTATTAGCCAGAGAAGTAGTTGTTACTTTCCTTATATACGAAGTATATATAGGGGAAGTATTGTTTTCGTGATTTTTTTTAATTGTTTTTTCTTGCGGAAATATACGTTTTGAGGTCCCCTGAGTCCACTACACTAATTTCTGGGGAAAAAATGTTTGTATCTGTATGTGTGTCTGTCTGTCGGTAAGCGCTGTATCTCAAAAACAAATTTTCGGTTTGAATGAAACTTTAAAATTAAAGCTTTATCGTTAAAAACTGGAGTGAAGCTTTTAGTGAACATTCATAGACCGGAAGTGGATGTTTACTCGAGGCGTTTTTTTTGTTTATCGTGAAATTTTTCTAAATATACAAAATTTAAAAAAAACGGTTCAAACCAAAGTTAAAGGGAAGAAAAATTTAACAAGTTTTATTGGAACATATTTTTCATAAAATTCTTCACTTTAGAAAAATAAAAAAAATTTAAAATTTTAACATTTTTTGCCGATTGCGAATAAACTATTAGAGTTACGTAAAACTTGTATTATAAATAATTGTAGAGAATTTAAAAGTAAACAAATCATTAAGAATAGCCTTTTTGCGTAAACTTCATAGTTTTCGAGTAAAATATAGGGAAAGTACTATGATGGCCACCATTTTTTCAAAATTAATTCGTTTTGTAGTCTTAGTAAGACTCATTGTTGTAGATTCACGCAATGTTTTTGTATTTTTAAATTATTATTATTTAAATTAGTTATCTTTGATAATTGTGCAATTTTAATCTGTATAAATAGAGGCAAATTTCTTTTGTATATCTCCTTGAGAAGGACATATATTCGGTACTAATCACAGAAAAATAAAAACACTTACAACAAAACCGAGCATTTTAATTAACAATGTAATTAGACCAAAACGAGCGCAAACACGTTAAAGTTACTGAATGGCAGGTATTCTAACCGCAAAAGGGCAGAATTTAGGGATCACTTAGTGTCATATATTTCTCGGTTCTTTCATATAATAGTTTGTAGTATTGTCTAATAATAGGCTAAGTGTCTTACGTAAATAACCGTTCAGTATGTTTTACGTCGCGAAATTCGGTCTATAACTTGAGTGCCATGATAGACCCTTAAATCTCGTATCATTAGGTCTGTAAATGGGTTTTAAAGCCGGTGATTAGGACAAAGGGCGTACGGTGAATCGAGCAAATAGACCCGCTCTTGTGAATCGCGTCACGTATTGTGGAGGCGCTTCCATGTCACTTGCCTGTTCGTCGACTAACTTCTTAAACTTATGTTTACCAGCGGAACGACATACGACAACAAAGCCTTTGAATAATAATTATGAGACATATATGATCGGAATATGTAATACTTGACGTTACATGTGCATTATTGTTTTAATTATATAGAGATGTTTTTCTCGGATACGCACCAAGCCTTCTTTGCAAGATTAATTTAATAAATTATATAATATTCAAAACATACCTAATGAAAATCCACATCAAAAAACAATCCATATTAGTCCTTTGATTCATGGGATTTGGTTATTTATTAATGTCATACATTTCCATTAAAACATATTTTTTAAATATTTTTCCGTGTTTAAATCTTCCACAGAATCATAGTTGATATTGAGCTTTGTGAATTGGACATAGCTAGCCAACGCACAATAATCCTATATTATAGGGATGGACGCAATATATACTTACCCTCTAGAGTTTCCAGTTTCACATTAGATCAATTTTCTATTTGCTGGTTGTTCAAAATTTAAATTTGTAAGTATTTCTGTATGAATTGGGTTGTTCTTAAAACACTGCTGTAAATTTAGTTGTAGGATTATCATATTAAAAAAGAAATATTTATTTTAATTAAAATTTCACGAATTTGCGCTTTTTTACTTTATTAATTTTTAGAGTTTTTTTTATAATACAATACCACATGTATTAAGCCACTTGTTTCTTACTAATCTTAGTTATTAGACTTATTTTAAATTATTTTATCTATTTACTTATTTTACTGATGAATTTTAATAGAATATTTATTAACTTTTAATAGTATTAACGTTCCAGGTCGTGTTGCGGCATGTCTAGTATGTTACTGTGGCTTGATGTGGTCAAAAATTTGAAAATCGATAAGACTGTTCATTAACCTCATTTGCTGTGAGTATTATAATTACATATTTCCTTGCTGAAATGAAACTAAATTGTTTAAATGTTTATTATTAATTGACCATTACACTTTAACATGCTTATTATTCACTTATAGAGCCCCGAGGAAGGGGGAAAGTTCCCCCGAAATATTGGCTTACAGAATAAAGAGTTTTCAGTGAACACAATTCTCATATTGACAGATTACCCACAAATGCTGGCTTAACCATGGAATCCTAGGGCCAAAATATGATTATTTAACCCAACATATTTATATCCAAAAGTTTACGGTTAAGCCGGAATTTGTTCCAAAATTATTTATTTCTTCTGTTTATAACAATTGAACGCTTTAATCGATTTAAATGCAATTTGTTATTAATAACTATCATAATATAATACATAATTTCAGTTATTATGGGCATTATTGATTAACAGGAAGTATAGAAAAGTTTATAAATTTAATGTTCTTTCAAGCAGTATTTTTTTAGTTTTTATTAGATGCACAAATAAAAAAATATTTTAGTTTTTAGGTGGTGGTACTACTGTTTTTCTATACTGCTTGTTTACCAATAATAGCCATAATAACTGAAATAATGTATTATATTATGGTAGCAAATAATAATAAATTTCATTCAAATCGAACAAAGCGTTAAATTGTTATAAACAAAAGAAATACAATTTTTTGAAACTTTGAAGACAAATTCCAGCTTAACCGTAAATTTTTGCATATCGATAAGTTGTGTTAAAGCATCATATTTTGACCCCAGGAATCTATAGTCAAGCCATTTCCCTACATTAACGGGACACCATTTATATCGGAAACTATAAGATATAGAGAAACGGTTCAATGGGGAAAGAAGTGTAGATTTACGAGATGAATAAAATTCCACTTTCAAAGTTTTCAAAAAAGTCCAGGGTAACTAGATATTTTGAAAAAAGTAAAAACTGTCATTTTTTTCAAATCAATATATCTCTCAGATAGAAAAAAAACTGTAAAGGAGAAAGTTTTATATAATTTTATGCAAATTAATAAAAAATAATCAGAAAATTTTTATCGCCATTATTTTCGGAGATATGACGCAAACTTACATGCTTTTAAATGGAAACCATAGTTGGCTATGACCCCTTTCAAAAGGTAATTTCGACATAGTTATTCCTAAAGATAAGTGAGTTATAGTCATTTTAAATTTTATTAGAAATAAAGAATGAGTAACCATGAAAAAGGTGAAAGTAAAACAATTGCATTTGTTTATAATAATAGCGATATTGTAATTATTAGTTTTACATTTTAAACCAAAATGAAACAACAGCATTTTAATAAAAGGATTAATTAAGCACTTGGTTATGTTTCACTATTTTTATATTTCTCCGTCTAGTTTCGACCGTGTAACCAAGTGCTTAATTAATCATTTTATTAACATAAAAATGTTTCACCACGCGTTAAGTGAGAAGTTCGTTAATCGAACAGCATTTTAAATTTATTAAAGAAATCATTGATCCTATTAATCATAGCATTTTCAAAAATTTTAGAAAAAATCGGCAAGAGACCTTTTTTAAATATGGGTTTTATTATTGCGCCTTTCAGTTTATTTGGAAATATGCCATGTACTAAAGAATTATTAATTATATGAGTTAATGGTTTGAGTATTGTACTAAAGCACTGCGTAATAGAAATAACGCAGTACAATACTAGGTATGTTGTCACTTCCGCATGATAAAGTGTTTTTTAATTTGTTTATTATGTTGTAGCATTCGCATTCTGTGAAAGGTTCAATGAATATAGTATTATAATTTTGTTGAATATGATTAGAGTAGGTTGTTTGATTTTTATTGACAGTTAGTTGAGAGATGATATTTTGAAAGTATTAATTAAACTCTGTTGTTACTTCTTCTACTGTACCTGAAATATTGACTGGCTGATTTGAATTTAACTGTTTATCTTTGACTTCGTTAATAACATTCCAAACACTTTTGGTTGAATTATTTGCGTTCTCAATCTTTGATTTGTAATAGTGAAAACGTTGTTGAATTAATAATTTGTTGTATAGTTTTTTTGTGGTTTTGTATGAGTTTAAGTATTTTGTGTCATATCGTGATATTATATAAAGTAAATCAAGCTCATGTTTACATTTTAAAAGTTCATCAGAAGGAGTCATTTTTGTAAGTTTTGATTTTTTTGTAAAGCATTTTACTGGAAAACATTTATCCATGGCGGCGCTAAAAATTCTACTGAACATATACCACTGTGCATTAATATTTGAATCATCTGCGAGATAAATACTGTTCCAAAAAGTATATGCAGCCATTTAAAAATTTAAAGTTGACTGTCATTTTTCAATGAAATTAATTTTGAAAAAATATATAATTAATATAATTTCATAGTATTTAAACGGCCATTCAATTTGTTTTTGTTGTTGATTCAAATCGGTTAATAAATAACGGAGTTATGACGTTGGGCGTTTTTTATCGAACACCCGGTATAGTGCAACGGTTATATTGGGAATGTTTTGAAGAAAACATTGCTCATAACAAATCCTATTTTATATTTACATTAACTTTGAATATTTTAATTTTAATTTTGAGATATTGTAAAAACCAAAATTTGCTAATTTTAATTTTCCTCAATTACTCGATAACGCCTAACGCGACCGCTTTTAGACCTCTACATTATTGAGACAACTTTTTAAGGCAAATTTTTTGGTGTAAACAGAGATCTCCGGTTCGCATTTGTTTCCAAGTTATTAGCGCTATCTTTAGCGCAGAAAAATCCTCCTGTTCCTGAAGCTGGCTAATTTCGTGTATGGCATGATTAATTTTTTATATTACTTATTACGTCTTGGCCAAATTCTTGTGCGATGTTACAAAAAAAAACATTTTGTATGTAGAATTCATTGTATCTTGACCGTAAGTATGTAATATGTTAGGTTTAGTGGGTTATCGGTCAATAAGAGAATTTGTTCACTGAATACTCTTTATTCTATAAGCCCATCAGTTCTTGTACGTTAATCCAACGCTAATCATGTATAATCTACAAAGCACAATATTAATTATGATCCTGTGGAAGTTTTAGATACAGAAAAACACCATAAAAATCGTTTGTTTATAGAGTTGTATCAAATTAATAAAGAACCTTATCCCATGAATTGATGGAATATGATTAAAGGGTTAAATTCAATATATACGTACCTATTGCAGTTTCCATTTTTACATTAGTTTAATTGTTTATTCCTGGGTGCTCAATATTTAAACAATTGTAAGATTTTCTGTCACAATTGGATGTTGTTAAAATATTCTGTTAATTTTAATTTTATTTTATCATAATTTCAATATTTTTTGTGTACCTCATTTTCTGTGAGTATTATAATTACACATTTCCTAGCTATAATGAAACTATTTTGGGTTTATGTTAATGTTAATGTTTATTGCTTGACCATTATAATTTTACAAACTTATTCTTCACTTATAGAGCCCTAAGAAAGGGAACAAATTCTTTAATTGACCGACAACCCTCTAAACCTTACATATTACATACATACGGGCATAATACAATTTGATTTCTATATACCTATATGGACCCACCCGTGAGGGATTGTTTAGGTAAAAATGAGTAAATGGAACTAAGGTTGTTTATATCCAGTTTTGATTTACTGTGTGGGGTCTATTATTAATGTGGCACATTTCCAGATAACATCTTTGGAACAACTAATAATAATACAATTAAGTCGCCAAAACCAAATTCTGATATACCAAACAAAATTGATTTATTACATTTTAAAGATTCCATGGAGCATATAAATACAGAAAACGAAACAGCAAAGAAAACTAAAGAAAATTGGAAAACGATGCGATATAATAAAGGAAAAAGGCATTACAATATTTTACAGTGAAAACAGGCAATTATGTAAAACTAATAGCAGCACCCAGACTAATCTCGTATTTTCTTGGAAGAGCAAGTCGTAATATAAAATTAGAAACGTGATATCGTATATACAAATCAACATATGCCCTACTGGACTCTTACACGTTATGGAACTAAAAATAGAAAATCAAGAAGAACACACATTAATGGTAGGTTTTGAAAAATATTATGAAGAAAATTTAAGGATCCCTATTTATGACCAGCTGACCTAAAACTACATCGCTATTCTTTTTTGTGTAACTCAAAATAGCATTGTCGCCATAATAAATTGTATGATAAATACAAAGAAAACTGTAGTAGCATTAATACATTTAATTATTAGGTCTGGAAATAATGATAATGAAATATAAACGCGATTATGGAAGAGAATAATTAATGTCTATTTCTAATGTGAAAAAATGGCAAAAAGGAGTTACTATTCGGAAATGCCCCATTGTAAATTTTAATCATGCAAGACGCGGAATGTTGCCTATGGTGGAGTAGCGATATTCGTAGCTGAAAACGTGCAGAGCAAATTTAAAAATGGACGAATGTAAAAGTAAAATATATTTTGGTCATTTATCGAGCACCGAATAGAAGTAATCTTGAGGTGTTTATTATTAAATTAGACGCTTTATTTAGATAATAAACATAAAATTCAATATGTCAGGATATATCACAAGCCTATACTTCCAATTTAGCAAAATGAAGGTTATAAATGTTACCAGAAAGGGGTTGAAGGTTGGGATCACATTTTACTTTGAAGAATGTCAATTTATAATTTAAATTTGACCTCTTTCGGGATTTGCTATAAATATGTACATTAGGAATTTTTAAGAAAATAATTGGTATAAAAGACCCCGTAACTAAGTTTGTCGGATGTTATTTACAAGATTCCTTGCTCTGAATACCCTAAAATATATATTGGGCAAACATCACAAACACTACGCTCCAGAATAAGGCAACATAAATGTGACACTAATATAAAATGGGAGCTTGTGTACAGTCGCCACAGGGAATTTTGTATACTTCTTGATTTTTGATAGGCAATAATGTCTTTTATGGAATTAAGTAGAGGTCAGATTTTACACGATGTTGTGAAATTGATTTGATATAATGTCTTTTTATTATATTATAGATTCTGTAAGTTGAACATCGTAACTATGGAAAATTGTTATGTTTGAAAATTCTTTTGCCATATGAGTCATTTTGGTGTTAGAATTTTTTGAGTAAGTATACTACTGTTCCGTGAAGGCAACTGTTTGGACAAGAGCTGCCTCGATGGTGACAGGCCTTCTCAATCTGTTTGTTTGTACCAGTTCTAAATACGGTGTGGTCGAGAGTTCGGTCAGAGTTTGTATTGATAATTATGTCGATGAATGGCCATCAGTTCTTCTGTTCTAATACCATTTTGAATTTAATTTTAGGATAGATATTGATAAAGTGCTCGACGGAATTATTGAGTTTGATTACCATGGGGCCAAAAGATAAAGGTGTCAACAACATAACGCCGCCAAAGCGATGGATCATAAGAGGCTGATTTTAGTGGGATATTCTCTAAATCTTCTATAGGCAATTACTGGCAAATTGATCTCATTGATCCTCTTCCAATTTGTTTATAGCGGTTTCCATTGAACATGAAGTAAGTGGTTGCCAAGCAGTTTTCAGTGAGTTCTATTATTGAAATTGGCTGTTGACATTTAGTTTTAAAAAATTCGATTTATTAGTTAACGGCTGCTTGTGTAAATAGGGATTTAACGCACAAACTAACTAGAATATCTGTGTTAAATAATGCTATCGATGTGTGATGAAATTTTGTCATAGGATTTGGCTTGTTAGACAATGGCTTGATATTTTCTGGCTAAACATTTAGCTAATTTTTATTAAGCGTAATTTTGTTTTGTTTTTACGAGGTACATATTTGGACCAGAATCGATCAATTTATTGCTGTCTTCGGCTAAAAATTACAAATTTTCTGGTTGTATCTGGAATTTTTCAAGACTGCTGTGGGATTTCCTTCGTCCGTTTGTGAAATTTTGTTTCGTTTTGATTATTTTGGATTAATAATTCGGCTTAAATCTTCAAATTTGGAATACTGCTGTCGTTCTTAATTTAAGTGAGCTACTTATACCTGCGGTGTTTGCGGGTCACATTTGATGGGACGAGTATGGCTTGATGTAATTGGGTCGGACGGATTAACAGAGATTTGTATTAACTGTGGGTGTTAAAATGGGTGGTACGGATAATGAAATATGTTTGTTGCATATAGTGGATTTTTCGTTGCGTTCAAACAGATAATTAAATGCCACTTTTCACCATCTCTGTGTATAAATCTATTTAATTACAAAACCGCTCTCTAGATCTTACCACAATAACCTAGTATATATAGTATAAACATGTAATTTGTTTCAACATATAGCTGGCTAAAGAAGTCAGTATGGCGAAACAATTGTAGCGAATAGCTCTGAGGATTATATATATATATATATATATATATATATATATATATAAATAATATATTAATATAATATATTAAATTACGAATAACAACTGTTTATATACCTATTACAATGCTTCGAACAGTGGGGTGTACATTAGGTCAACCTGGTCGTTAATGAGGGAAATTCCGGGATTAATTTTCGCTTTGTAGATTTCAAGGGCTTCCAGTAAATCCATCTTACCTCCTTTTTCGGCGAGATGGATTACCGAAAGTACATCCTTGCCGAAAGTATGGTTTGATTCCAATAAGTGATTTGAAAATGTTGAATTATTTTTCTTTAAATTGAATGACCTCTGATGTTCATTTAATCGTGTTTTAAAATTACGACCTGATTGCCCAATGTACACACTTTTACAATCTGGACAGGTTACACTATAAATACCTGACTTACACATTTTGTTGATGGGGTTTTTGGCATTAAATATTAAATTACAGGTTTTGGTACTTGACTTAAAAACTATATTGACTTCTCGTTTTTTAAAAATATTCTTAATTTTATTGCTAATTGTTCCAAAGTATGTAATTGTTTTGTAAGATTTATTTTCTCTAGTTGGGGGGCTTGCAAAAATATATTTGCGGATTTGTGACATTTTAAACTTGTTAATTAATTTTGTTACTATTGAGACCGGGTTTGCTGCCGCCCGGGTCACGGTGGAAAGGAAACCACTAGAAACAAATACCTCAATCGAAGGTGGAAAAGCA